>JAAGWQ010000098.1:0-73684 GCA_013396295.1 Fusarium heterosporum | reverse complement strand
CCCTCCATCCCCCTCCATCGTCCTGTTCATCACCGCCTCCAAATACCTCCCATCTCGAACTCTAACTTGAAACTGAACGAGAAAGCTAATATGTTGTTTGTTTCACCGGTATAGCATACATTGACTCAAGGTACATACAGCCATCATCTCGCATCCACCACCACAAGCCGTTATCGTGGTTTACGGCGCGAATACCGAGCGAATGCTGACAATCTAAATCTCTATAGCCTCGTCGGCTCCGGTCACGTCGACAAGGGTGCCATCATCAGTGCCGCTGGCGACAGCGTCTGGGCTTCTTCTCCTGAACTTCAGGTATACAACCCCTCTTCACCGACAAGTCTCCCGACTCGACGGATATAACCCCCCGTTAACGACCAAGACTGACTTTCAACCCCACTACAGCTTAAGCCCGAGGAGATGAAGGCCATCGCTTCCATCGTTGGCGGTGACTCAACTGCCAAGGACAAGGCCTTTGCCGAGGGTCTCTACATTGCCGGCGAGCGATATGTCATGGCCCGAGCTGAGGACCGAAGTATCTACGCCCGATCGGTACGATATCCTAATTACAAGTTTTATCCTTCACTATACTGACATCTTATTCTATAGGGCCGT
The DNA here is from genome assembly GCA_013396295.1 of Fusarium heterosporum. Classification (NCBI taxonomy): domain Eukaryota; kingdom Fungi; phylum Ascomycota; class Sordariomycetes; order Hypocreales; family Nectriaceae; genus Fusarium; species Fusarium heterosporum. The sequence goes on along the minus strand of JAAGWQ010000098.1, from coordinate 73,072 downwards.
CTCGGTGTCGCCGTTGCAAAGACCACCCAGGCCATCGTCATCGGTCACCACGGTGACGCCATGGTCGCTGGTAACACCACCTCCACCGTTGAGGGTCTCGCCGACTACCTCATCAAGTCAGGCTACTAGATATCAGTTGAGTTAGGCAAGAATTTGGGCGGAACCATCTGTGAGCAGTGCAAGGGAAATGCTGTTTGTCCGTAGAGCGGATAGTTAACGCGGTTGTACGAGCTTATGCTGAAAGAAGCGCTTTGGTTTTAGAGCACTGGGCTGTGAGCTTGAGTGCCTTCCTGGAGAGGTTATTCTCCTTGTTTGACCAGAAATCGGTCGAACAAGCTTGCTTCTACACGATTCTGCATACACGCAATTCAAGTGCCCTTTATGTTTTGTCCATGTGTGTGTCGGAGTCTGTAATGTGGTCATTGAAATTCAACCTACTCTGCTTTCCATTACAACTGTTTCTATTCGCCTTTGTACGCCGTCCTAGCCCTGTGATGTACAGTGCTTTTGTCCATCCCCAATACTCGTGATTTCTTCGTATCATTAACGCCGATCCAAATAATATGTTGTCGTAACTTCGCCTATTGTTTGGCATGTGGCTTCGAAAGTATTTATGCATGGTATTGGTTCTTGTTCGAGTAGTCCAGATTACCAGGTCCCTCCAGAAGCCCCCAGACTTGGGAATCTAGACAGGGAGTTCGGCGTTGCGTCTTCCAAGACCTATTCTGTCGACAATCATTCCGATATATGGTCCCACCACGGGGAGTCCTCGTGCGAAGCCGGCAATAGTTCCCAAGAAATCTCCAAATAATACTACTATGCCGTACGCTTCCACGAGGAAACCGATAAAGGTCCACTTCAAGAAAATAAGGATCAAGCCTAGGAAGAACGCCGCCGTACCCTTTGCTTTTTGTTTTCGGGCGAAGAAGAGGAGAGTCTTTTGAGGTCCAATGATGATTGTTAGGCCGATAAGGAAAAGGATCTGTATCATGCATCGGTCGTGTTAGCAACCGGTCGTTTCGCTGTAGGGGTCGTCATACGTTTCCCATGGCAAGCCTATACAGCAAGTTAGCAAATGATAGGCAATAAAGAATAGTAGGCAAGTACTGACATAGATCGATCAAAGAACAGCATCACACCTCCTATAAGGAAGAAGCCTCCTGTGAATAACGTCAGCATCTAGCTCACATATAACCGTTTGGCAAGCTTGTGCAGGCGCATACGTACCGCCGGAGCAAAAGACAACTCCAATTTCTATCGCAAAAAGTCAGCCTTGATCTATAGAGACCTAAAACCCCATCATTGCGCAGCGCTTCATCGTGAACCTCATTGTCGCAACTCGGATGCAGGGGTGAGATAGGCGTACTTTGGGTATCTGTCAACCACATCGACATCTTGACGGTTCAGTATATTTCCTGTTTATTTGATAAAAAGTGGCAAACTTGGCGATATCGACGGTATACTGTAATGGCGAAGCACGAATTGGCAAAAGGGCGAAATTGGTTGCAGGGAGAAGCTGTAGAGGACAAATTACTGAATGATTCCTTTTTCTCGTCACCAGCTTTCCCTCGAGGACACGTTCCAGGGGTTACATGCCTTGTAATCGGTGATTGACAGGGCTGTGCCGAAGAGGGTTTAGAGGTACCTGAGAACTGCCGTGTGGCTATTGGCTGTGCTGAGCCAAAGTGGGCAAGCGCGGGTTGTATTGAAATTTTGCTGCGGTACTGTTTTTACGAGACCTGCATCTTCCTCCATCTTACTCTTGAGCTGAAAATGACGCGCGATAACCTGCTTTAGCTCTACAGCAATCCAATTCGATCGCTGCATAGGGATTGCTTATGTCTTGGTGACCAAGTCAATCTTTACGGGTAAAAAAGCAAGTCGTCGAGGATATAGTGCTCATCACATTTTTTTATTAAACAGTTTGCTATACATATTCTTCTGGCTGATGGTAACATCCATCTAGCCCTGCCGCGACGGCCAGCGGCGTTCTTCGCCCTGGCAACTGAGACTCGTTTCTTCTCCATACGTTCTCGGTAGTCTGTCGACCTAGGCAGAGAACAAAACATGATCGCGATTAAGCCGGAGCGTCGACTGCCATCCCTTAGCCGAAAGGCTCAGGGTGCATAGTTGGGGCTTGACTTTGTCGGTCGGACACTCCATTCTGTACTCTATGGTATTATTGTATAACGTGCATATGCTCTGTGATTTTCGCATACGTCCACAGTGGACAAATGCTCTCAAGCTCCCTTAATTTTGTAGTCATCGTCATTTCATTACATGGGTATCTATCCAGCTCAAGTATCCACGCTCACTTGAGAACCGTGTGAGCACCACGAGCCTCGAGATACTGTTCGGCGACACCTTGTGGTAGTGACCTTATAAGTCCAAACACTTCCCTATTGTGATAGCGCAGTCGCGTTTTGGGGTCGAGGTAGGGAGCTGGCAGTCCCGTCACGTCACAATAATGTTTGTTATGCGCAAGTGATGGCGCCGACTCAATGTTGGTGTAGGTGACAGTTGGAGCCGATGCAGGACCGCCTGGCTTGAGACTCTTCTCGAGGACAAGCTTGGATAGATTTCGCGATGCTTGTGCAAGATTTGGGGGTTCTTTGCTGCTCTCAGTGGCAGGCGTGCTGGTACCACTTGTTGAGAGTCCGTCGTCGGCCGGGGTAGCGATGCCGCTGGCATCCATAGGTGTGCCTAAAGCAGAAGCCTCTCTTCGGGATGCATCACCAACGATGGCTTTGAGGTTCTTGTTCCGACGTTGATTGGGCTTCCAAGTCGAGCTGCGGAAGTTCTTATGGATGGAGTGGATGTCGAGCTTCTCTATAAGCTGTTGATGGGCGATTTGCGCCTCAGTTGGGGCGGCCATTGTTTGCTCAGTTCTTAACGACTGAGAAAATGATTGTTCGGGGTGCAGCCTTGGCCTTCTTGTTATTTAAATGGTTCTGTTTCGTAAGAGATGGTCAATGTAAAGCCACAAGGTATACAGGTTTCTTGGAGGTTGCTGGCCATGAGCTATCGCGTTGTTAGGGATCCTGCCGCGCTTCACCGCTTTCTTAAATGTTAGGAGCTACAGGAAGTTACCCCAGACGGGCTCAAAGTAAACAGAGGACTCCACCTTGAGTCTGATACAACGTATTGACATTAACAATAATCAAGTCCAACTGAAAATGGTACGACTTATAAATAATACAAGCGAATACTGGTATTGAGACCGCTCTAACTTCCATGTAGGAGAGTCCTCATGAGCATCAGCAGAACCTACTGCTCTCCCGTATCATCACAAACGTGGTATGCTAGCCTAAGCCCAAGTTGTTCAACAAGGGATGTTAACAACATGCAGGAGAAACTCAATGAAGCCGTCGTTGTTATGAACAAGAGCCTTCAGGTTTGTCAAGTCAAGTTCCAGCTCATATCATGTACTTATAGTCTTTGCAGGATATAAACATCCAGAATATGAACGTTGAGTTGGTAGCGCAAATGTTCAAGAACTACCAATCCAATGTTTTGTTCCACCTTGAGGGTAAGTTCTATATGGCAGGACTCTGCAGATACTTACTGATGATTCGAATAGCAACGGATAACTTGAAGCCTCCGAACTAGACACTCAGACGGGTGGGTGAGAATGATTTGTATTATGATGGCGCATGATTGTACATGAACTTATGACTTGGGGTCGCCTTCTGCTTTCATGGAGGGAAAATTTGCAAAGAATTCGACTAAATCGACATGTTAGAGTTCGGAACTGGCTGTCCTAAAGCTGCTCAGATCGACTGCTTGAATGTGAACTCGCGGCGCAGGAGTAGCGCAATTCGTAAGATGTATCCAATGCCACATTCGAGCGAATTATGATTATGGATGAGAAAAAGAAAGCATAGGAAAATGAGACTGTAGGTTAGGCTCTTGATTGCACGAATTGTAAAAGGTGAGGTAGTGTCTTCGCTGTATCACTTCACGTCGCGTAAGTGGATCCTCATCGTTGTTGCATGCTACGGCCTAGATCAGCCTTGTAGCCTCGCACCTTCTCAACCTTCCATCACCCAAGCTTCTTTGAGTCTGACAACAATTGGCCACTAGTCGAGCATCGGCTTAACCTAAACCTGTTTTTTGTTCCTTCAACATGATATATTCCCCTCTTTCTTAACCTTCATTCCATCATCTTCTTCCCAATCATGGCTCCCTCGGCCATCGACGAGCCCGCCATCAAGGCGCCCGAACAAAAGACATACCCTCCCGCCAAGATCTTCCCTGTTAAGGAGACGCGATTCGAGAACTACATTGAGCCTTCAACGGATGGACGAGAACGTGCATTGAAGCAGCCTGATAGCGCGGCCATCGTCATCGACAATGGTGAGCTTGAAGCACAAGGGGTTTGCGACAGCCAGGAATTGACCATGCATCTATAGGATCCTCCGCCGTGCGCGCCGGTTGGTCTTTCGACTCGAAGCCAAGATTTAGCATTCCTCCGATCATGGCCAAGTATCGCGACCGAAAATTGGGCAAGACTTTTTCTTTTGCTGGATCCGATTGTTATGCCGACACGACCGCACGAGGCCATATTCGAAGCGCATTTGAGATTGGGACAGGAATCGTCAGCAACTGGGATGTGATGGAGCATGTCCTTGATTACATCTTTCTCAAGCTGGGCATGAATGATATGGACGGTGCCATCGAAGTGCCCATTGTCATGACCGAGGCTGTTGCCAATCTTCCCTACTCAAGAAAATGTAAGTTGAATAGCTCACGCTCGGAAGCTCAGACTGACCTCTTCAGCGATGACCGAAATCATCTTCGAGTGCTACGGTGCGCCTTCACTGGCCTACGGAATCGACTCTCTCTTCTCATACAGACACAACAAGGGCAAGACCGGTCTCGTGGTCTCGTCATCCTATACGTCGACCCACGTAATTCCCGTTTACAACTCCAAAGCTCTCCTTGGTCAGGCAACACGCTTGAACTGGGGCGGTTACCACAACGCCGAATATCTTCTCAAGCTTATCCGACTAAAATACCCAGCTTTCGCCGGCAAACTCAATGTCTCACAAGCAGAATACATGCTTCGAGATCATGCCTATGTATCCAACAACTACGACAACGAACTTGCTAGTTATCTTGAGTGGACAGGTCTGGAGGATCGTGACGTTGTCATGCAATACCCCTTCACAGAAGAAGTGATTGTACAGAAGAGTGAGGAAGAGTTGGCTCGGATAGCAGAGCGCAAGAAGGAGAGTGGCCGAAGACTGCAGCAACAAGCAGCGAAGATGCGCCTGGAGAAGCTGATGAAGAAGGAACAAGATCTGGAATACTACAAGACTGTCCAAAGAAACATCACAGATGCGACCAAGAAGGAAATTCGACGCCAGCTGGACAGTAACGACATCAAGGACGAGAACCAGTTGGAAAAGATCATCAAAGACTTGGACAAGGCCATCAAGAAGGCCCGAACTAAGGACGTTGGTGGCGATCCTGAAGAAGAGCAAGAACAACCTAATTTTGATCTCCTCGATATCCCTGACGACCAGCTCGATGAAGCCCAGATTAAGCAGAAGCGCCAGCAACGTCTACTTAAGTCAAACCACGAAGCTCGTGCGCGCGCAAAGGCCGAAAAAGAGGCCGAGAAGGCTCGCATCGTTGCAGAAGAACGTGCCGACACCGAGCGACGAGAGAACGACCTCGAGAACTGGCTTGATGAGAAACGCCAACGTCGCGCCGAGACCCTACAGAAAATGAAGGAGCGCGAGAGGTTAAAGCAGGACTTGGGTAACCGCAAATCCCTCGCCTCGCAGATCCGAATGAAGAGTATTGCCAACCTTGCCTCCGATGCTCCTACTAAGAAGAGACGACGCGGTGGGGAGGACGACAACTTTGGTGCTGATGATGATGACTGGGGTGTCTATCGCCAGATCGCTGTAGGAGACAACAGTGATGATGAGCATGAGGAGGAAGACCTTAACTCGACACTCAAGTCCCTAGAGCAGGACCTCTTGCGCTACGACCCCGACTTCGACTACGAGCATACCCACGAAGCACAGTCTGACTGGTCCAAATCTCTCCTGCATGCCTTTGCCCGAGGACCCCGACCCTTTGACCCCTCATCACAAGCTGAGCTCAACCAGATCCATCTAAACGTCGAGCGCATCCGTGTTCCCGAGGTTGTCTTCCGGCCTTCAATCGCTGGTGTCGACCAGTCGGGCATTGTTGACATCGCGGGCGACATTCTCAACCAGCGTCTTGGCAGCGTCCCCAACCGTGATGATTTCCTGCGCGACATCTTCCTAACAGGTGGTAACACCTTGTTCCAGAACTTTGACGATCGTGTCCGTGACGGTCTACGCTCTCTGCTCCCCGCTGACGCACCGCTCACCGTGCGCCGCGCCGAAGACGGTTTGTTGGATGCTTGGAAAGGTGCTGCTGGATGGGCGGGCACCTCTGCTTGGAAAACAGCGAAGATCTCCAGGGCAGAATACCAAGAAAAGGGACCGGAGTATATCAAGGTATGTCACTTCCGATCACATTTTGATGCTAGGGGTTTACTGATTTGTGATAGGAACACGATATGGGCAACTCGTATGCGTAGATTGTGCAACGATGAGACAAGGAGTCAAAAGCGGGTTGCTTTATGTATGGTAGATTGGGATGTTATTTTTCTTTTTTATGTTGTGTTAATCAAGGGTTTCTTCTTAGCCATCAAAGGAGAATGCAAACCAAATACTTTGACATGCCCAGAAGCTAAATTAACTGGAACAGCTTGGGCAAAGTGCTAGTCGGCATACCATAATGTCTTTTTGTATCAAAGTACATAGAGTCAGTTGGTCAATCAACATCTGGCTCCGTCGACTTCCGTAGTCATCAAAACCTAGAGAAACTAACAGGGCGTAAGGACACCACAAAACTCGCCAGGAGAGGGTAGCAAACCCGCAAGATCAAGGGGCCTTCGCTAAACGCAACACCATCAAACGCCTCTCTTGTATAAACAATAATCACAGTCATATCCTTAACGCCATAGTAACGGTAGTGGAACCCCTCAACACACATGGATATCATGCGGTTATACCGCTGGTTGTTGTGCTGGGGATCCCTCAGAGTGTTGCAGTTGCTTGTTGATCTCATCAGCAGTCCTTGTATCCTCGGCATTAACTTCAGTCTTAAAATGCGCCGTAGGATACTGCTGACGCTCGATCTGTTCTTGAGCCGCGAGACCGGCTACGGCTTGCGCAACTGCTTCCAGGGGTGTTCCCGCAGCTGGATTGCTAGGTGCCGGTTCGGGAGGAGGGGGAGGAGCTGTTGTAGCGGGGGCCGGTGCTTGTTGCGCAGGTTGGGAGAGGTTAACATTCGGAGGGGGCGGAGGGTATTCGCCTGATACGTCAAATAAGCGCGATTGCAGATGAACGATGTATTCCCTGAGCGCGTAATTTTCGGACTGTACTGATTTGAAAGAATGTTCCATTTCCATGTACTCGCGGACCTGCTGCTCAAGCTTCTTGATATAGCCCTCTTTGCGCTGTCGGAATGCTCTCTATTGGCAAGCTGTTAGTAGGATAGCTTAGAGTAACAAGAGGATCATGCCAATTTGCACGTCGGAACCTGCGACTTACTTGAGCGGCCCTGTTCTGTGCTGCGCGCTTCGACTGGGAGAGCTCCCTCTTTGCTTTGCGGCCGTCGCCTAGATGATCGTGGTCGTGATCGTCTAACGACATAGAAGGCGGAGGCGCAGGTGCGATTGGGGCGGATGATGGACCAGCAGATGCGCCTGGACTATGTCCAGAAGGAGGGGCAATTGGCATCATATTTGCGGTGGGCGCGTGGGCAGCTCGGGCACGAAGGTCAGGATGGATGTGAGCTTCAACTTCGCTTTTAGCGGCTAAAGGTCGGTTTTGATCTTGAGGATTGGACAAATGATCGAATCCATTCGACGGCCGCACAGGAGCAGGTTGTAAAGGCTGAGGTCGGTGATCACGAGTTCCAGGGGGAGTGGGTGAGGATGAGCCTGTCGCGTCGTGGCTCTTGAGGAGCTCGAGCTGTGCGCGAAGATGCTGCTCTATTTGGAGGGGTCGGTGTTAGCCAATGCGCTCAGCAACTACGTCAACAGTAATTGAACCAGACGCGAAGCCGAATGAGCCAAAAACGAGAAACGGGTTCAACTGTCGAAGCCAAGAAGCTCTAAGTGTATTGTATACGGGAGTGCGCGAGAAACGCGACAGGGATGCTATTCAAGTAGGAGGCGCAAGGAGCTCTATGAGTATGTCGCAATGGGTCAGGCCCAAGTGAAGCGTTGCGTATAGATTATGGACGGAGTTGTAGATTCAGAGCATGAACCAGGGCGCGCTCGAGCAACGAAACAGACAAGACAATAAGAAATGAAAAGAAAGAAGAGTTGTCTTGACTAACCTTGATTATTGGCGCCGTTGGCTGAGGAGTTCTGCATGCTTGAGCTCTGAAGAGAGTCTGACTCAGCATCCAAGTAGTAGTGACCCAGGGCGATGATTATTACTACGACGAGGGGGGACCTGACGCTGACTGTCGGAGGCGAGTGAGGAGAGGCGGGCGGAAGGGGACGGATTATGTAACCTGCGTCTGGATCCGTGGACCTTTTGAGTGCGAGCTCGTGAGTGGTGAGTGCTAGCCAAGTTCGAAAATGGCGTGGCTGGGCCGGGGGGTTGTTTCTTCTCTCCGCTTGTACTGGACGGACTCGGCAAGCCCTAAGCTCAGAAGAGTTAGAATGTAATCGTTTATCACTCGCTCGCTTCTGCTTTTTGCTTTGTTCAACCGGCGAAGTTTTGTTGTTGTTACTGCACGTACGGAACTCGGAGCCGTTGTCTCTTCCCGGAAAGACCAATTCTGTTGCTCACTGAAGCAAGCGTAATATGGTGGTATGATGACGATGGTTTCTGCGGGTGTTGCGGAGACGCTCAACACAAACACAAGTGGATTTCTCTGTTCGATATCCGTATATTGAGACGGTCAAAGTAGACTGTCTCAGCCGTGGTTTCGCTGAAGCTTTAATCTTGAGAAACAAAGACGAGACGCGTCGTCTTGAAGCCAGTTGACGAGTGATGAGTGTCCGAAGTGCGAGATCGAGCTCCTCTCATACGCAATGTCCAATATCTTTTCTTCTTTTTTAATTCCGTTATTACTTCTTTCTAAACACCGGCGGTTCTGATACTGGCGCGATGGAAATAGACGTCGGTTTCTGAGTGAATAGATTGGACGGTTTTGCTGACTGATGAGGAGGGTATGCGGTTGAGAAGATATTTGTCAGCGAGCGAGGACAAAGCAGTATCAAGGAGCTTGGACCACCCCCTCATGCCTGCACATGCGCCTGCACCTTTCAGTGTGGAAGTAAGTACTTTCCACCTTTCACTTCCTCGTGAGCTCGCGCGACCCACTCGCGAGATAAATGTCCTAACATGGAATGTTTTGTGACTGGGGATTTGCATCTCATGATGGCGTAAGAACAACTACTACCTGCCTTATCTTACAGAGTGCAGCCTCAAATCTCGAATCTGGTGGTGGGACTTGCGTAACCATAGTCAAATATGAGCTGCTCATATATGGTGCAGGGTCCAAAGCCACCTATTCGAGGTCCTCGATTATCACAAACATCTTACGTGTTTCACCTAAGTGAAGATTGCACATAACGATATTGTAACAGCGCCCGATTGAGGCCAAACGTTGTTCATACCATACCTCTCTCTTGACTTCTATCCTGTCCAGGGCTCAAAGAGCAAAGTCCCGCTTACTCTATACTTCAAGAGAAACACCGATGGCGAACTCCCCCGCCATCCTGTGGCATCCTCTAGCTTATTGAATACCTGCAAACCCGTATACACATCCCTAGGCTGTCAAATAGCCAAGAACTTTGAAGCCCGTCCACGTCGCAAAGGTTACTCGATGATCCCACGGTCTATTCCGAGTGCTCCGGCCCCCAACGACACCGGATACCGCGTACAAGAACGAATGATGCTCATGTATTGGTCTACACATGTAGTCGTGTGCTATGCCCAAATAAAGCTGGCGGATGTAATGACCAACTCTTTTTACCTGATACAGGCGCTTCTCAACTCCATTGAGGGTGTGCACTAGTTACCTAGTTTGCCTCTATGTATAATGTACTATCAGCATTCTTTCCCCATGACCTTGACACTTATCTCGTTTCATTCTTCGAGACATTTTAGAATGGAGTTAGTGCTGTAATATACAGAAATTATAGCAGAAGCTCTCAAAGTAGAAGCCCTCAAGGAGACTGTTTTGTCTTGTCATACTGTTAAACTGACTACCATCAATGAAACTACCCATGGTAACTCACCACTCAGAACAATGTAATATATTGCGAGATGATGATTCCAGTTGTATTGCTCTCATTTTCTCACTCATCGAAAGGCTTGCGAAGAAAAGATATATCATATTTCATGTCAGTCGGGCCAAACAGATAAGCTGTTAGTGGATACCTAAGATACAGCCAACCCTCCCCCACTAGGCAAGTACTCTCAATCTTCGCCTCTCACTCCTCTTTCGCCGCTCATTGCTCAACCCTCTCGGCCTCATCTCCAACGCATTACCACTTACAACATCTGCGATGTTTGCCCTTCGCTACTCATCTCGCACCCCATCGCTATTCCGTTTCGCTTCAACAATGGCTCAGCCAAAATTCTCAGCCGGAACTGATGTTGCGAGTGTGACGCCTACGCTCAACGCTCTGCTCGCTTCAGAAGGTGGACGATGGACGCTTGCTAAAGATGGTGCAGCTCTCGAGAGACAATTCAAGTTCAAGACTTTTGCAAAGACCTGGGTGAGTTTTACCTGACTGGAAGTGATAAAAAGTTGGTATTCGCTTAAAATGGCTCGATTGAAGACTGAGAAAAATGAATCAGCTGTATAGAAACTAACTGGCACAGGACTTCATGACAGGAGTGTCTCTGCAATGCAAAATCAAGAACCATCATCCAGAATGGTCCAACGTAAGCTCCTTTCTATGTCGTCCGCCACAGCTGTCTGATCACTACAAGGTATATAACACTACCTTCATTCGCTGGACAACACACAACCCAGCCGGTCTTTCAGAGAAAGACATCGCTCTGGCTGGCCAATGTGACGCTCTCGCAGCACAACTAGGGGAGCTCGCTCCGGAGCCGGAAACGCCAGCCGCGGCCGAGACGGAGGATCAGAGCTGTGCAATTCGAGGGTTGGCGGATCGAGCTGCCGGAGCGGCGGGAGATTGCTGTACCCCGAAGAGTAAATGAAGTGGAATGGACTGGTGTTGTATATCAGAAATGTCAAGTATCAAAATCAGAGCCGAAGGGTTTACAGCTGCCGCTTAATATGTGAGAGTTTTGCAACAACTATTTAAGCTCAAGCGTACGTGTTATGAAACAACCTTTGCAATTACATGGTACTTGTCATGACGGACCATCATGATACCATGGTTCACGCAGATATGAAAATTGCTTCAAAGTCAACGAACGATGTCGATTATTAAATATGTCTAAAGCCACTCCGGGGCAAGGTTTTGTATATACAAGCGTAAAAATTCGTTCTTGGTTCACATCCCAAACGCCATTCAAATGCTCGAGTCGCGAGTCTAGCGAGACGATTAATGCCCGGTGAGCGAACAGTCTAAGTCTTCATCATGATCAACACTCTTTCTCTTTTCGTTCTCCGGTCGTGGAATTTCGGGCCCGGACTCGATTCACCGCAATCGATTATCTTTCGCCGTGCCCGACCTTCTTCTCTACAGCACTCTATTGCTGCTTCTGAGCCTTGATAGCGGCAAGCTTCTTCTCACGGCGGCGCTTGTGAGCATCGGCACCAGCCTCGGTGTCCAGGCAGTAGTCCCACCAGGTGAAGCTGGAGGCGTAGTTTCCAATGAACTTCTCGTGGTGAAGATCGTGGTGGTGAGCACCGGCCCATACGGGGAGGAAGTGGCGCAGACTCCAGGGGAAGTCGAAGCCGCTGTGGGAGTCGATGGCCTGGAAGAGGCGGAGGAAAATCCAGACGTACATGGTGAAGAGGTGGAGCTCGCCAGTGACGGCAAGGACGACAAGAGGGCATCCGACGACACCAATGCCGAGGAGGGCGGTTTCGATGGGTGAAGCGTACTCAGCGGCGAGACCAAAAGGAGCAGAGTAGGTGTGGTGCATCTTGTGGATAGCCTTGTACAGGGGACCGTAGTGCAGAGCGCGATGGAACCAGTAATGCCAAGCATCCTCCATGACGAAGCAAACAGCGATTTGAAGAGCCATCTTCCAGGCGGGAGGGAAAGGCACACCGTAGTCCATACCGAAGTAGGTGGCGATGGGGTGGAAGAACCAGATCTGAGGGAGTTCGGCGGTGAAGTGGCTGACGAGGACGATGGCGGCGCAATCCCACTGCTCCTTGAGAGTAGGGACCTTTTGCTTCTGGATTCGGAATTGCTGGAAATAGGGGATGTAGTCCATCAGCATGAAGGGAATGCAGCGGCCGAAGTAGACGGCCTCGTGGAGGACGAAACTCATGATGCCGGTCGCGAGGGTGTCGTTCTGCATCCAGAGGTACCAAGCCTGAGTCCAAGGTTAGTATTGTTTTGATTTTCGTGCCATGGGGATCGGGTGTGGACATACGGCCCATAGCTTCTCCAAGATGTTGAGCTGGACATTGTACTTGGAGACCTCCTCGAGGACAACAAAGTAGTCCTTGGTCTGGTTGAAGGCCGCAAAGGTGGTCGCGTTTCTGTAAAACTGCCTGTTAGAAAATGTTTGTAGGATCGGGCGCATATCGCAATGGCGACAGGAAGGGAGGGCTACTCACAGCGCATCCATGGTGAAGGTAGTTAAACTTATAGCAAGATAGACTTAAAGAAGAACCCTCTAGGGAAAAAAGAAAGACACCAACTAGCACCAGGTCAAGTCAAGAGTCGGCTGCTCTTGTTTTATTATAGTGAACAAAGAGTTGACAATGGCGATGGCGGTGTTGAAAAAGGAGACAAGATGGCGGCTGTTGGGGAGGTTTTATCATTTCCTCGATTGCCCGGCCCAGAGAATCTCAAAGGGGGAGGGGTCCCATTCAAAGTGGTGGGCGGCGTTCTTGGCCACACGCCCTGAACCTGGACAAGGTCAAAATTTATCACCTGAATTGATGGAGATTTACTGCAGGACAAGGTAAAGTGTGCTGAATTCACACACCTTAACGACCCAAAAGGGTAACCTAAATCTCCAGACCCTGTGACAGGCAGCCATTCACAGCAGAGAACCCCTGGGGATGCACTGGCCCGTGCTCGATACAGAGAGAATGGTTCCAGAATGAGGCCACTGCCAAATTATCCTTTCCAACATCCGGGTCCCATTACACGATACTGGGCCAGTCAAAGCGAGTGCATATCACTTTGGAGTAGTGACCGCTTGACAAAGATCGTATGAAGTTTTATCGGATTTACGGGGATCTGACGGGAATTCGAGGAATGTTGTCGGATCATTCTGGTATCAAGGGTCCAAGTGTTGTGACGCGGTCTGTCTCTTTACTTCAAGCCGTATTTCAAGGCGGTCAAGATGTATAACAACAAACTCGATTCAGCTATTGCCACGTCCTCCAACAGGTAGTATAGTGATGTTTTTACCCAGACAGAGTCGTCGAGTCACTCAAAAAATACACATAGTGTTCATGTCTCAGTATTTGGATCATCCTTGTTAACCAACGGGCGATTTTTTTACGTTCAACGGATCGAGTGGCAACATTGACACAGGGGTCTTGAGGGGAGGATCTTATCGAAATCTCACCAAGGTCCCTGAAGAGTGCAGTCGGGATGGCGCTCTCCCGGTAGTGAGAAGTGGTGTGTTTCTTCTGTCTGAGGCGAGAAAAGGAAAAAGTCTAGTTAGATAGATACCCACAGTTTGGATGCCGATCAAGCCAAGGGGCAAAGTATCAGATTATCAACCGATCTGCTGGTTTAATTCTCAATCCACCCCTTGCACTAATTAGATTCGTCTCCTATCGTGCATAAAGTGTGTGTGCGTACAGCTCTTTTTCGTTTTCGGCTTCGATTTCTAGAGAGATCCGGCCCCGTTTTTACGCCTCTCCCGCTCGTCTTCGTTAATACCATACCATGAGGCCATTATTTTATTACCACCGCCCGTCAATTGTTCCTTCACATGCCTTGTGTCTTGTCCAATCGAGACGCTTGCAATTGGCATTTGTTTATTTTGAACAAAAATCGCATGATTGGAATTCTGGATAGTAATATCTTCTTATCTCCATGTTCCGAGCACTTATGCACTACGCAGCTATTCCAAATTGGGATTGGTCGTGCTCCGTACTCGGGAAGTCATGATGCAAATTGCATTTCCCGAATACGAGATCTGGTGTTACCGTCTAAAACAGTCATTTTGAAACGGCCTGAGTGTTTGGTATAGGTTAACCTCGAATGCAACTTCAAATGTTTGACGCCGAGACAGGATGAGCATAGGTTTATTCTAGGTTTTTACTAAAACTTCAACATAGTAACATGGCTCTTGTGTGTGGCAGGTACTATCATGAAGCTCACAAACATGATGGCTCTTCCTACCTTCCTTATCACAAAATTTGAAAACGTCATCCATCGTGGCTAGGTCATGATTACAATTCAATTGCAATCAGTTATTACTGCATTACACTAACTGATCATGCTGAAGGCCAGGACCTTACAAAGACATTGATTCCAGGTTAATTCTGCTTTTTCTTGATCACGGAACCAATCTTGGTCGTTTTCTTATTGTCCTCAGCTGATCTTGATCTGGTGTTATGATGCAACCTGTGGAAGCTACCCCACATTCGTCATCTTTCGCTATCGCATTCGTGTTTGGAGCTGTCAAGCTCAAGCTCAGGCTCAAGCTTCTCACACTCACACTCACACACTTTGCTCCCCTCACGCCATTCGGCGCTCACAGCGGCACAGCCCTGCGCCGTGTTCAACCTCCGCGTTCCCGTTTCCCGTGACTTGACCCGGCGATCCCCCGGTCGAGAAAGCTGCTGCCGTCCTTGTCCGCCCGGGGCCCATTTGCCGAGCTCTCCACTGATTGCCCGGGACTACTACCCCTCTCATTCTAGGGATCCCTGGCCAAGAGTTGCAACACTGAGCTGCTCATTGATGCTCGTTACTGTCAGACCTAGACAGGCTCATCCTTGGTCTTACCATGACGCTTGTCTCCGAGTTCGTTCACCTCCCGCCTCTTACACAGCCTCGTCAATCTACTAACCATGTCATAGTCAAGTACGACGGCTTGACGCCTACCTTGATCGTCTTCCCGTCTTATCCGAAGTAACTTCAGAGGACGAACAGTCTGAGACCGAGGAGCATGGGCTCACTGCGGCCAATGTCTTCTCATCCCCTCATCTCGACCACTTGCTTCGTACAATCCAATCGCTGAGCACTACCTCCTCCTCACAGCCTCTCCTACCGCTATGGCGTATTAGGAATCTCCTCATTATATCCGACATTCCTGCCCTTGTAAGCCTGTCAGCCAAGAAGGTTCCAGATGAGGCCAAGAGTCCTTATGAGACTGAACTCGAGTGGTTGCTTGTAAGCAAAGCTACCATTCAGCTTCACGGTGTTATCCTCAACTCACTTTTGGATCAAATCGTTCCCTTGAATGATGATATCTGGTATTGGGATGATGTATTGGGCTCGTATACCTACAGTAGTCTCTATGCTGTTCAGACCTCACCTTTGCGTGTCTTGGCCTGGTCCCAGGATATCTATACTACAACGAAACAGCGTGTACAGGCCGGCTCCCTTCATCATGCCCCTGGAGAACTTGTGGATTCCACGACATCAGGTGCATCACAGCAATGGAAACAGTTTTATGGTATCGTACAAGACAGTATCCGAGAAAGATCGTTTGCCAACATTCAGCGGAGAGTCTTGTCACCTGTTGCACTGAGCCGCTCCGAGGCTCGTCGAAAACAGGCACAACTCAAAAAATTGCGAGAGATCACAGCAAGTGGTCTTGGTGTACTGATGGATGAAGGCTTGCAGTTTGGTCTTGATGACGATAAGGCTGAGCTTCAGGACCACCACGATCTTAAGGGTGTCGTCGAACGTAGCGTTGCACTTATCGATATGGTTCTGAAGGAAGTCTCTAATCTGGATGTCAATATCGGCGAATTCGAGGACAAGGTCTTTGCTGGTGTCGAAGAAGACCCCGAGCTTTCCGTCCACGTCGAGGAAAATAGCACTGCAGAGCGACCAGCAATTCTCGCTCGACGACTACTCTCTATCATTGACACATCCCTTCCTGAACATCTTGCTGCCATGCAGGCTCTGGCGAAAGAAAACGGCCGACCTAACCCAATTATCCGCTACTGGCTCTTCGCAACTGTTGGCCTTCTCTCCTCGACAACTGTTTTGCGTATTCTCGTCAACCGCAAGGCTGATATCATGCAGTGGTTTATGGACTTTGGCGTCACTGTTCGCGATTTCTGGTTTAACTGGGTTGTCGAACCGACATCGAAGATTATTTCAACCATTCGCCACGATAAAACTAGCGAGATTGCCATCATGAGTAGGGACAGCCTCAAGGCCGACCGCGAGAGCCTCGAGCGTATGGTAGTTGACTTTGCCCTTGATAAGCCCCACTACGCTACTGAGAACGGAAGCACGTTGACTGAAACGCAAATCGTTGATATCCGGCACAAGGTAGCTGAAGGTGATGTCACCCCTGTACTCCGAGCATTCGAGAAGGACCTGCGAAGCCCTTTCACTGGCACCATCCGCGGAGATCTCGTCCGATCCCTCCTTATCCAAGTACAGAAGACAAAGGTTGACCTCGAGGTTGCCATGACTGGTATTGATTCACTCCTCAAAAGCCAGGAACTCGTCTTTGGTTTTGTTGGTCTCACTCCCGGTGTCCTCGTCTCATACAGCATCCTGCAATACCTTCGTCATACCTTTGGCGGTCGCTCCGGTCTTCGCCAAAGCCGCAAGGCTGGCAAAGCCATCCGCGTTCTCCGCAACTTGGACCGTATTCTGTCCGAGGCCCGACCTACAGAGACCAACCTCCTCTCATACAAGGACCACGGTCTCTTACTTTCTGAAGTCCACATTCTACGAGATCTTGTTGATAAGCTCATGCCCCGCGAAGTTGGCAGGGAGTTCCTCGAAGATCTCGACGATTTGTCCAACATGAAGGGCATTCAGCTCCAGACCAGGGCTTTGGAGCGTATCCGATGGGCCTATGCTAGATGGCTTCATTAAGTTATTGGTTTGACGGGTGTTATAGACGACGACATCATGTATACTAGCCTTCGGGCGGGTAAAAACAGTACCGTTGTACTCGTACACAAACTAGATTGCATAAACGAGCTATGAATAGATGTACCATTTCATCGTGATGACATCCGATCCTGATGCTGAGATATGTGATATAGCTACAAAGTGTCTGCCATAAGCCATGTTTGACAGGTGCCTACATCAACACCAAGTGCGATTGAATTATTCCGACTGCACAGAACGAGTGCTGCGATTTGCAGGCTTGATCATTATCAATCGCTTGATGACTACAAACGTCATTGTATCTACTCTGCATACTCAGCTGAGCTATGAAAGCGTCCTTTTCGGGCGCTGCAATTCAGGGTATTGTACCACCAGCAACTCCACCTGCAAATCCTAACGCCTTACACCGCGACAAACGACGATGTCCCTAGCCCAGTAGCTTGGAAATGTCTCCTGCCCGGGTATTCTGGCGCTTCTTGTTTCGCGCGTCCTTCTCGCGGAACGCCTTAGTCACCAGCTCTCGCTTCTCGCTCTGCACATCCAGCACGCGCTCCTCAACGGAACCCTCCATCACGAGACGGAAGATGGTCGTCTCTCGCGTCTGCCCGAGGCGGTGAACGCGATCGACGGCTTGATCTTCGATTGCTGGTGCCCACCCTGTGAAATGTTAGTAAACTAGGAGTGATGATCGTGGAGAGTACTTACAGCTGTCGGATAGAATGACGGTGTCGGCGGCTACGAGATTGAGGCCAACACTGCACACGGCAAGACTGGCGAGCATGATTCGAGTATTAGGGTCATTGTCGAGAGCGTCTATGGCCTTGTCGCGCTTATCCGCCTTCATGCTTCCGTCAAGACGCGTGTAGCCCATCTTCTCAGCCTTGAGCTGCGCCTCAACAATATTGAGAAACGCCGTCCACTGGGAAAATACCACGACCTTTGACCCCTCCTTTCGCATAGACGCCTTGAGGATCTGCATCATGGCCTCTGTCTTTGAGCTCTGCGACTCGGCGTCAAAGTCAGCTGTTTCATCGCCTGCGTCTTCGGGCGCTGGCTCAAGCAGGGCGTTTTCGTCGAGCTTGTTGCGGCACATGGGACACTTGTGCTGCAGCTGGATGGCACGCAGGATGCAGTTTCGGCAGAAGACGTGTTTGCATGTTGTGATGACAGGGTCGGTCGGGTTGTCGTAGCAGATGGCGCATTCTTCCTGGCTTTCGATGTAGAGACGTAGTGCATCCTGGAGGAGGCCGCGGTTCTTGTCGTTGAGGGGGACGACTTCATGTTCATCCAGCAGATTGAGGATGTCGCTGACACGTTCTTTGCAGAGGGTCCAATGATTGCATCTGCACGGTTTAGTGAAATACTGGAGTAACGGAGACATGGACTTACACTTGTCGGAGACGCAGAAGACGTTCGAGGACGTTTTGGAAGCGTCCCTTCTGTCCTGATTGGGAACCTGCTTGCCATTGTTCAAGCTCACCTCTGGCCTCGTCCCTATAACTGTCAATTCTGAATCAAGTTTTGTTCTTTAGCAAACTTACAGCAAAGCATCGTATTTGCGCTTCTCATCCTTACGAAAAGCAATTCTGTGGACATACTCCGTCTTGGCGGGCAACTTGAGGTCCACAAACTTCATGTCCTTCCTGCGACGCAGACAAAGATCATGCATGAGTGCCTGGAGAAGTTTCTCTCCCTGGCTATCCCCCGAAGCCAGTCGACGACTGATTTGGGCGTTGAAGATCTCGGACTGCTCGATGCCTCCGGTGATGTGGAGGAATTTGACGAGTGAGTGAAGATCCTTGACTGAATTTACACTGTAACGATTAGCACCCGATCAGCAAGATTCGCGAGGGCAGGGACTTACATCGGAGTTCCTGTTAGGACCCATCGAGACTCTGCGTTGATCTCGCAAGCAGCCTCAGCCACTTTTGTTCTGGGATTTCTGATCGTGTGGCCTTCATCGAGAACAACTCGGCGCCACTTGATGTGATGCGAAGTCAAAGCCCGAGTCACACCTTGATCGCGCTCTCTGGCAAGTCTTCCATAACTGGTGATGACAACGTCATGTTTCTGAAGTTGTGCAGCAGTCGCCTTTTCGCTTCCGTGATAGATGAAAATATCGGGCTGCTGGTCTCCTCGGACGTGTCGCTTGATCTGCTGGCTCCAATTACTCATGACACTGACGGGTGCGACGATGAGAGTAGGGCCCTTGCCGCCGGTCAGTATCAAGCTGATGATCTGCAAGGTCTTGCCGAGACCCATGTCGTCGGCGAGGATGCCGCCCGAGAGGAGCTTGGGGGCTGTGCTTGTGCCAAAGCCAGATGCGATGTTGATGAAGCGGTTCTTCGGGCGCTGTAGCCAGAGTTGGACGGTTTCGTCGGAGCCGTCGGCTGGGAGTTGGGGGTTCTCTTTGGCTGTCATCCAGGCCAAACCCTAGAAAGGTCAGCCAAGTCCGTTTCATTTCTGTCATGACATACCTGTAGCTGATACGGCAATAGCTGTGCCTTTAATTGTTCAGGCTGCTCAGCCATGGGCATCTTCTCCAGTTCATCCTCACCGATCGCCAATGACTTGATGGCGTCGCCGCTCTTGCGCATCTCAACGGCCTGGCTCTTCTCAAGAAGATTGTCCATGGTAATTTCTGGTTTCTGGGGAACGGCAAGCTCCTGGCCAAGTCCCTGAGTTGAACCACCATTCGTCAAGCCTAGTGCTGCATTTCTAAGAGCCTCAGCTTCCTTTCTAGTGTTCTTGAGCTCTGTGGCCTTGACTAGCTTGTCTCTCTTGAGTGCATCCTCGATTCTGGAGCGCTCTTGCAGATCGCAAGGACCGTAGAAGTAGAGCTTAACTGGACAGTCATAGAAGGCCTTTTCGCCCGTGAGCTGAGCTTCGAGGACGATGTCGCCACAATCCTGGTTCGCGTCAGACATGAAGATGTTAAAGGCAGCAAAGTGTCTTACCATATATGGAGCAATTTTCTCTACGACTTTGCGAGGAAGATGGCCGATTTGATCACCAACAACGTTATCCACGCGGATAGCGTTTGGATCGTACTATAGCAGGTTAGACATCACGGCATGTTGAGAGACAACAGGAGCGACGAACGGAGTTGCTGGGTTCTCGTCTGCAAAGGACAAATTCTGTATATTTGTGAGCCTTAATATGCGATAATAGAAGCGAAAAAGCATACCACCCGGTGAAGCATATCCTCTGTAGTACCTCACGCCGACAATTTTACCCGCTGTTCCAGGTCAGAGAGGGTCGCGTTAAGTGGTGCATGTGGCGTACCAAAGGTTCCGTAGAGTTCGAGGGGAGGACCATCATCCTCTTGAGTCAGGTCAAAGAAATCGGGTTCAGCGGTAGATGGAGGCACTTGAGATGAGTTCCCGTAGACGCTTGTTCCACCTTGTCCAGGAACATTTTGGTGTTGGCGCTTCTGTCGCGTCTCAGTCTCATCATCGCCTGTTAGATCGATGAGGTTGTGGGCGCGTTTAGTTGCTTTGGGCATTTTGAGGAGATGACCGAATGCGCAAAACTAGATCATGAGAAGAAAAGAAGAGGATCAATATTTCCCTTTTGGTGGATTTTAGATGAAAGGCTTCCCCTCGCGTTTGCGCTTCAGCCTTGCGTAGGTATCGGATGCGCCACAAACGGGAATTGCTTCTTTGGAATGGTGCGGATCAATCAAATGGCCCGGGCTGTGAGGTAGAAGAACAGGGACTATGTTTGCAGGGATGAATTCTCGATGATATTGTGTGAATAATTGGCGGTGATTAATTTGTATATCCTTTTAAGTTCTTTGACGCGTGAGAGTGTTCGCGAACTTAGAGTCTGGCACTCTTACGTCACTGCCTTACAGATTGGAAATACTGTCTCCTGTTGGGCTATTGTGATCGACAAACTCAAAACCGTGGATTGACCAGGAACATGCTTCACATCAAAGCTAGTTTAACCTGTCTTTTATTCGGATTAATCATGTATTCTTTCCATAGAACATATGTGCACACAAAAAGTCCTTGTTTCACGACTAGCTTACCCTGTACTCTTGAATTGACAAGTAGAGCCGTTGATGCTGTGGTTCGATCCTAAACATCCCCTCGAACCTATACCATTAGTTTATATGAACCTCAAAAAGGCTAGATGCTAGGTCTACCTCTAGATTATACCCCTTGTTAATTTGGCCGCCCAAAGTGAGACTGCGGCACAGTTGTTTTGTTCAATACGAACTGCCATATGTCCCATCTGCAAGAATTAATCGAAGTGACATCCGCAATTTCCCCTTTGGAAACATTCAAAAGAAGCCATTGGCTGCAAGAACCCGATGTGACTCTATTCCTAATAATGGTGTGGCCGGGTATATTGACCGGAAAAGTGGCCAGATGTGACGGTTAGGGACCTGAGGTAAGGGCTTGGCCAGCATGGGGGCATGTCACTATTGATAAGATCACCACTATCATAGTCGGATATAGGCCTGTTGAAAGATGGCATTTTTACTGGTACCTAGTTAGTGCCCAGTGATCCATCTGTTGCAGTACCAGACCTGAACTGCGGTTAATGGGTAATCGGAAAGAGCATGTAGTAGCAAAGAAGTATCATTATCGAAGCTACAAAAGTTTATATACCAGTCCCGAGTAAAACCCATCCGATCTTGATGCACCCAGATTCACTTGTCAGCCCATAAAATGTTGAGCACTGCTAGAGCGTTTGCCATTTCCGTCATATCATCACATTGCCACCAACCATAAGGCATGCATGCACTTGTGGCTCCAGTGGCTACTTAGTAAAGACCGATGCAAATGTCACCCTTGACACGGGCAGTCAAGTGGACCTCGGCCTCAAGATCAAGCTTGATGCCGACAAGTAGAGCAGCAGACTTTTGAGCGCCGTTCTCATCGGTGGCACCCTTGAGGAGTTGACCTGGAATATTGTGAGTAGATGAGCAAGAACTACAGACAAAGATACTCACCAGCAGGTTGAGAGAGACCAGTGGAGGTGGGAAGAGGAACAACAAACTGCTGCTTCTGCTGGCGACGGCCACCGCGAGCTTGACCATCCGATTCAGAGTCGGAGGCGTAAGCGGGCTTAGACAGACTGTTTGTGATAAAATGGTTAGTTGTTGTTTATAAGGATGAAGATCACTCTGGTTCTTACGCTGTGGAGTTGCGACCGGGAGCAGGAGAAGAAGGAAGGTTTGCAAAGGGAAGTTCGGAGGTGGGAGCAGGGGAAGTGCTAAGTTGTCAGTACCAAGACTCTTTGGTATTGAGTGAAGATGTAGTGGTAATTGGGAGTGTAAGAGATAAAAGAAGGAATACTTACGAAGTAGGGGCAGACATTGTGTTGGATTGAGGTGAGTGATGGACAAAGAGTTGTTTTTGTTGGTGAGAGACTGGTGGTAGTGGTTGAAGCTGAGGATTGTAGATGATTGTTGGATGGAGAGTGCTGAGGAGAAAAGACAGACTGAAGACGAACAAGAGGCTGTCTTATATAGAAGATCCGGTCTCTATCAAGGGTCCATCTTTCACTATGTCTCTCATATCAAAGTCGAGATATCTCTGTTGCAGGCCATCGTCCCGCGAAGGATCCCGACGCACAGCTTAACCGAACCGGTCCATATCAACTTGATGAGCTGTCAGTCTACACGCTCTGTCTCACAATGGTGCACACTGTGGCCTCTAGGTTCTAGGTTTGTGCGTGCGGCTGATAGCAATGGGTCTGCTGCACATTCGGGGTCCTCGAGCAAGGGGGTGGAGCTGTTACGGATACTCAGATCCGGTATGGAGAATGGGCTGTTTCTCAGGGCTCTAGGGACATCATCTGATGTTTGTTGCAGGGCTAGTTACAGGTGCTGTCCTGGGGAAACAGGGATTACTTGGAGAAACAAAGGTTGACGTTTTAGAGTCGATTGCAGGGGTATCCGTGCAAGAGTTATGTTTCGCATTCTGTCCATGTCCCTCCAACCAATCTTGATGCAGAGAATATGCCGGGATGTTCTTTATATCACTTCCCTGCCGTTAACTTTCTTTTTATCTTTATTGACTCGGATCAAAGGATGGCATGATTCTGTCGGGAAACACCGGCAGTGCTTTACACCAGATGCATTCCCAAATGCTTGGCCAAGGGGTACACCGAGGGAATTACTTTGCCTCTTCAGCTCATTGTCTTAAACTCAATACTACTATACAGTTGTGTAGCATGTCCTTGTATACCTAGTCTCAGTACACTCCCCCCTCTCCCTCTCGTGCATGTCACATCCAACCTCGATCTTTTTATCCCCTGCTTTGTTTATTCTCTCTTGAACATCGCCACTTGCCCGAAGACGTTCAATGTCATCCCCATCCCCCAACATCGACTCCTCATCCTCCACTCAAAGCCCTCTGCAGCAACTCATTGGCAGCCTCTGCAAGCAGAAACTCGTAGAGGAAGTTGATAAACTCAAGGAAGCTGTTCAGAAAGACGATCCACAGAAAGTCATCATGGCAATCCCTATGCTTCTGGCTCTCACTATCTGTCCGGCTATGCTGGGCACACAAGAGTCCATCAGACAGAGCCAGGCAAAGACAAAGCGGGAAGAACATCGTGGTCGACGCTGTAACTTGGTCGTCTCTTGCGTTAAACCTTCTATCAGGAGTCGTGACATTAACAACAAGTTGGTTGTCTTGAAAGATTCAAAGGTAGGTCCTGCTTCTCTATCCCAAAATGTCTCATACAACTGACTCGACTTAGCTTTACATCGCCAATGAGCACCCACTCTATAATCACGACCCCAAAAACCGCATCAGCAAAGGCTATGCATTCTCAGGCTATTTCCTCCCCTTCCCAGATTCAGAATACGAAGGCCTAGTCACGAGCATCAACGACGAAAACTTTCTGAACTGGGTCTACGTCGACAAAAACACCCACGAAGTCAAGTATGGCGTACGCGCCGACACAGAAGGCCATATCACTGGTCCTTTTGACTGCACAAAGCAAGACCGACGCATGACCTGCGAAGGCTGGGAAGGCTTTTGCGCCGTTGAAGAACTCCCCGGCGTCTGGGCTCTGTACTACGACCGTGACGACGATGGCCTTAGATCAAAAGTTGCCATGGGTACCCGCGTGCTTGAGATTGAGCTCACAAGACGTGAGAAAAAAGAACCCAAGCCTGTACCTGACCCTACTGAGCCCAAAACCATGGACGATATGATGAAGCAGCACAAGGAACAGACCGCCAGAGAAGAAGCCGAGAGGGCTGAATTCGTGGCAACCGGTCGTCATCCCGGCGCCGAGCCACCTTCACCCGTCCCCAAACCCGAGGAGAAAAAGACCACGTTCCTCGAACCAGACTCCAAGGCAGCCAAGCGACAACGCATGGCGGAAGCACTCCGTCGCCTCAACCTCAACAGTCCCACAGATAGTGAAAATTCCGAGGAGAGTATAATGACGAGTCTGAGCCAGGACTTTTCTATCTTTTCGCTGGCCAAGAAGATGACGGAGAGCACCAACAATGATGAATCTGGCACAGTGGCTAGTTCGGTTTTGGGGGTCGATAGAGAGAAGAAGAATAAGAAGGATGATGCGAGTGAGTCTGGTTCGTATAGGAAGCCGACTGTTGAGGATGCTACGTCTTGAGAGGAACTTTTGTTTTTGAAACAGTTCTATTGGAGTCTCTGGGCAGATAGAATGTCATGTAAGGGACTATCTTGTAAAATCACAATACTTATGCATGGAGTCATTACTCCAGAACTTTTGTTCAACAAAACTATATAATAAATTTCCGCATCTAGTATTCTTTCTATAATCACCCGACCCGTGAATCTCTACATACTCGCAAAACTTGACTCGCAAAGGCTGTCATCAATGAGTTGTCTCGCATCCGGTCTCTCATCCGGTCCAAAAGTCCCGCCCTAGAGACAAGGTCTAGCCTTGGAGATAGATCCACAAGGGCATGTATTTGCAATTTTCAAAAAGTCCGGGGGTTACATGCTGCAGGTCGAGTATCAGCTACATCCTTTGCATACCTCACTTTGTCAGATCATACACGGACTAATCGGTATGATGTAAAGTTAATTAGAAGCGGATACCTTTTTTGCTTGTTTGAAAGGGATAAAAAAACTTATGAGGATATCTCTCAATCTTTCGATTTCTAGGTAATATGTTTCAGATTGAGGGTCACGCGACGCGCTCTGTCTCGTAGGGTGAATATCGAAGGATTTCCTTCACGGAGCAAATCTTTGTTACGTTCAACCTGGCAATGGAAGATAATCATGTAACTTCCCAAGAGCGCCACGTTTGGGCATCGAGATTTCTTCCCCGGACGTCGAGGGGAGAAGGGGAGACGCAGGGACTAGGGTCTGAAGAGATCTATCCGGGTGGAATATATACAGAAGTACCCTGTTCGAAATTCTAGAATGAATCTCGGGCATACGGTTATGCACGACATGCAGACACTTGTTCTTTAGTCCGGGATATTCCGCCGTACCAATGATGATCGAGTAAGAATCAAAAGAAAATATACAAAAAATGTCTCTGAGCGGAGCCGCGCACCTTGTCTTATTCTGAGCAGTCGATTTCACACCCGCCGAATCATTTACCTAGATCATCCCGTTCTGTACCCGCAGAGCCGCTTCCACCTGCATACGAGGATCTACCTCACTGTAAGTGCCGAGATTAAACAGGACGGATATCCAAGACATGGGCTGATGCCACTCCACTTAGACTCTTGTTCTTGTATCAGTTATTGACATGTAAATTACTTGAACACGGCACGAATAATTCTCACTGTATATACGGGGACCTCTTGTTCACGTGGCCAGTTGCTTGTTTGGAAAAGTGGCGAGGGGCTTGGCCCAGGAGTGCTGTTTATCGAAAAGTGTCTTGCCGTCTACTCCCTCTTCCTATGATGGATGATCAAATATGTATTTCGTTCGTCTTGTCTATCAGGTTCCCTAGCCTCTTGTTGTCTGGGTGTATGTCAATTTACTCAATATTTATCGGCCACGATGGTTGCACTTGCTTCGCTACCAACAGTTTTTCCTCCTCTTCCTCTTCCTCTAAATCTTCAACATTTTCTCAGTATACGCCCACCTTCGACGTCCA
Source organism: Fusarium heterosporum (assembly GCA_013396295.1). NCBI lineage: Eukaryota > Fungi > Ascomycota > Sordariomycetes > Hypocreales > Nectriaceae > Fusarium > Fusarium heterosporum. The sequence goes on along the minus strand of JAAGWQ010000098.1, from coordinate 46,776 downwards.
TGCTGTCCTTCAGCATTCGGAAAAGCATACCAGCAACATAAGAGTTCCGGCTCTGCTCTCGTAGTCCTGGCGCAGTAAGCGCAATAGAGAACCGCCTGCTTTCAATTTCTGTCAGCTCGGCACACCTCAAGGCTTTTGATTCTCGGCAGGCGCGGACAGAATCGGACGAAGCATGGTTATAGAAACTTGCCCTTTCAGCGCGGTGACGTGCAGCTATTGAAGCTGTCACGTCAGAGGAAGGTACTTAGGTAGTCGCAGATGCATCGGCTTTACCAAGAAAATATGTTGGTGCAATTAGGGACGAGAGGGATCAGGCAAGCTAATACTGACGTCCAATTGGCAGGTGCACGTCAGCAATGCGTCACTATTGGTCCAGCCAAAATCATATCATGGCCAGGCAGGAATAAATCTAGTATCATATCAGTGAACAAATCGTGATGAGTTACCCTGTAACCATACCTCCCCAAAGATACCGATGATCAAATGAGGTGTGTGTTGTCATCCCCGCTCCAAATCCATATCGCGACGCGTAGGTTGTCAAACTGGCGTGGCTGGTGGCGGTGCATGGCACCTCAGAATGTCTCAAATCCCAGTGATCGTCTCTCGTTAGCAGCGCTAGTCGATCACTACAGTACAACATGGCTCGAGCTAGCATCGTAAATCCAAGCCCATCACGGCAATCTCACGACTAACGTTAGCCTACGTCAAAGCGCTCAACTGTCACTAGCTCACGCCATGGTTGAAATCTTGAGCCTCGTTCGACATGTGTAATTGAAGTTCTCGCAAGTGCAAGAGGTCTTGTTTTTATGGGATTTGCTTCTGTCAATGATTGGAAAGTAAAAAGTATATAAAATAGCGAAGCAATGTCATGGACATGGACATGCTGAAAGAATACTGGAGTACATATGTTTATCCCACGAAATGCAACCGTGAGCCCCCCAACGCCTTATTCCCAAGAGTCATATGTCGTGCAAACTTGTGTGAACAGAAACGACGCGTCAATTCGTGTCTCGTTTAGTTCCTGCAGAAGATCATGTCAGCGTTGATAAAAAAAAGATTTCAATCACATGTCAACTTACAGCAAGCAAAGGGTGAGGTCACCATGGATTCTCGCCTTGAGCTGGATCTCAATCTCGAGGTTCAATTCCAGATGCAGACTGAGGGCATCACTCTTTCCGCCGCCGCCCTGTTGTTGTTGCTGCTGAGCCATCTGCTGCTGCTGCATTTGTTGCTGCTGCATCTGTTGTTGTCGCTGCTGCTGGGCGGCCATGTTGCTCTGAGACATCTGGTTGTTGTCCTGCTCATCGTCGTAGTCCTCGAATCGTGCGCGGCGCTTGCGTCGCTCGCCCTTGGCCTTCTTGGTCTTTGTCTTGCGGGGCTTCTCCTGCTCGACCTGCTCCTCCTCGAGATCGCTTCTCTGCTCAGCCTTGTGGTTGTTAGTTTTAATCGTGATATATAGTGAAGGTTGAGAGTTAGAGAACGTACGGATGATGACGACATATTTCCGGTTTGGGTATAAAATTGAAAGGTCTTGACTGGAGTGAGGGAGAGGCGAGAGGGTGGGAGGTAAAAGGATGTAGAGAGAAGAACAAAGAAAAAACTCCACCAGAAGATATGGTATTTTTAAATATCAGAAAACCCGTTGAAAGGATTTCCTGCTTTCTTCTCTTTCCGTCCCAAACCGGAATCGAGATTGGAAGAGAGGCTGACGCGCAAATCGTCATAAACACGACTTCTGCCATGAAATGCAAGTTAAAAACAGGTTAATACCCCCCGCAATATTGAAACCCCCTGTCGAGTGCCGGCTGTGACGTAACAATGTGGCTGGTACGTACGGTGACGGAGCATGACAGCGAGACGTTATGCTTAGGATTGAGACCCTGAGATCGACTTGGCATTGAATTAAATGTCCGGTTATATCAATGCGTTCATTCTGGACTCGTCGACTCGTTTGACCGTCTTGTTCTGTTGGATCTAGACTAGACTTTGGTGGTAGTCACGTGGGGCTATCAAAACTGAGACTGACAACTGGTTTGACTCTGAAACGCGCTATTTTCAACGGTCAAGCCCACTAACATCTCCACTACAGCCACTGAGCAAGCCTCAATACATCATACATCTAGAGTCCCTGGAAGACTTGATATTAGTAGTAGTATTGACGGGAACGGCCAGTTGAGGCGGTAAAAGCCATGTGTCCCGAATCTATCAACCTTTGGTCACAAAATTATAATTGCTGAGCAGTGGTCACCACCTTGGCATAATGTTCGCTTCAATGACGCCATACTATCATCAGGGCCTCGGTGCTATAGCCTCAATATCGGGACAGAAGCTTTTATTATTCCCTACCCGGTACTCGCAAGTTCTCAACGTCATTTACTTTGAAGTGGCACATTGTACATCTCGAAACTCCTACCCCAATATCAACCGATGCATTACATGTCTTTTAATGAAACAATTAACACATTGCCAACCCTCTCGCAAAATGATTTACCAATGGGGGCTCGTGCTTCATGGCTGGCAGATTCGTATTCTCTTTACATTGTGAGAGTTGTATCAGCCTCCCGATACTATCAGGAATGGCTGCTTTGGACTACATATCACAGAATCTTAAGCACCTTTGATATGAGCTACAGTGACACTTGACCATCTTTTTTGCTCCTCGACCTTGACGGCTATGTCTTTTGACGCCTTCTACATCGGCGCACCTGTTAGTCTCTCATTTAGTTAAGTTCTATTTGCGCAAGTTATTATCAATAATCTAACAGGGACTAAACTTGTGCGTTCATCTTGATTCAAGCGAATGGCTATATTGCGTTATAATCTCAAGTTATAAGTACGGATATCTTCGAGAAAGGTAAGCTACCGGCCCTGACACAATAATTCTACTCATAAGCTTCCACACAATTGCGACCAAATCTAAGAATTTACACGACTATGCTTGGTATAATTCGCCTTATACCATACCATCTCGTACTACTCTTGTTTCCATACATAACGCAGTTATGAGCTCCCCTAGTGACATGATATAATACAATACTGTCAAAATTCAATTAAGCCTTAAGCAACCATATTGAATATCAATGGTTCCAGCTTCTCCGTAGGTCATCTAAAGGCTTAAGGTAAGGCGGTCAATGATAGGGAGCATCTTTGCTCAATGGCATGACCCTGTCTTTCCTAATCAGGAAATATCTCGAGTCGCTTATGAAAGTGTTGGTTGTGTTGGTCGGTTATCGTTACGTTGATTACCACCCACCTTCCCTTTCACTGCAAAGACGATCTTCAGATGATTACTCTGACTCATGGTTATAAGCTGGGCGCAGTGTGTGATTGGTTATATAGACGAGCTAGACGGAATAGGTCTTCGACTCATAGTTGCAGGCTGCATACAGTAAATAGCCACTCACTTGATCATCTTATAAAGCCAATCGAGTCTTCTATCACTAGAAATTTGGTCAAGACAAAGAACTTGTTGACCTCACTGGTAACACCATCAAAAACAACCCACTCCAATATGACGCGAACTACATTGCTTGACCGTGATTGCGTAGTCACAGACCGAGGCGGCATAATCGAAAACACCCACGGCGTGCACGTCGCCGTGACTGATACAGAGGGAAACATCCTCTACTCAGTAGGAAACCCTTCTCGAGTCACCCACGTTCGTTCAGCAGCAAAGCCAGCCCAAGCTGTCGCCGTCATCGAGACAGGCGCTGTTGACAAATTCGGATTTGATGAGGTCGACTTGGCACTCATGTGTGCCTCCCACAACAGCGAGGAGTTTCACATCTCGCGCGCCAAGAACATGCTCAGCAAAATCAAAGCTGAGGAGGGTGATCTTCGATGTGGTGGTCATCCTGCAGTTTCCGAAGATGTCAATCGCGCCTGGATCAAGGCTGGTTTTGAACCAACGAGCATCTGCAGTAATTGCTCAGGGAAACATGTTGCCATGATGGCGGGTTCTGAAGCCCTGGGAGCAGATGTTCTTGATTATCACCTGCCGGATCATCCTTTGCAGCTTAAAGTCAAGAAAGTCATTGAGGAATTATCCCATGACCCGCAACAAGTGGAATGGGGTATCGATGGATGTAATATCCCTGCTCCTGCGTATCCTCTTTTCTATCTGGCGCGCAATTACTCGGTTTTCGCAGCAGCAGCCGACGCCGTTGAGACTTCTGGGCCGACTTCTCCGAGAACTCAGAACCTGGCACGCGTCTTCAATGCCATGACACGCTATCCGGAACAAGTCGGCGGAACAGGCCGTTTCTGTACCATACTCATGCAGAGTTTCAAAGGGCAGTTGCACGGTAAGATTGGGGCTGATGCGTGCTACGGAGTGGGCGTTCGAGAATCCGACGATACTCGCCGACTGGGAGCCAAAGGTGCTCTCGGCATCGCTGCAAAGGTCGAAGATGGCAACATTGAAATTCTCTACGCAGTCGTGGCAGAGATTCTTGATCAGCTAGAAATTGGGACCGCGGAGCAAAGAGAAAAGCTTGAAGCCTTTTGGCATTTGAAGCGTCGGAACACAATGAATGTTGTCATAGGGCAGGTGACCTTCAACTTCAAGCTGCGCCCGGCGTAGACTGTTGTTCAGATTATTAGGAGAAGATGGTAGTCAAATTAACAGTCCCGTTTGGTAGAGACGTCGACGATGAGAAAGTGTCTGATAGAGACTGGTGATTGGTGGTAACTGATTTTTCCGAAGCTGACCGATGAATCGCAAGCAAGGATTGAGTGATCAAAAGTATGTACACTACTACTCTGTTTATTTTATAATGGATCTGGTGTAACCGTTCAAGGTAGAAGCAGAATAGTAATCACAGACTGTATTACTTGTAGAACACTCATACAAGATTTAATAACATTATAAACTCGTATCTCTCTACCATGAACTTTTCGTGACAAGGATGAATTGTCCTTCCCTTTACGGTCGATCTCCGCCCCCGCAACTCAATCACCCCAGATCGGCAAAGTCTTAAAGTTAAGAGCTAGAATGGTGGGGAAAAACTTGGAGTGCCCTGTCCAAGCGATGCTACCGCGTTGAATACAGTCGTTGTTGTGAGATTTATCCTTGGTGGAAATAGCCAGACCGTGGATAGAAAGTAACCTTTCTTTCCAGCCCTAATTTGAACAACGGCAAGGTATCAAGTCTTGAGAAATGACCAGTACAATGGAGGACTGTGGTTTATAAGTCAAGGCTGGTGCTCGTGCATAAGTGTTTGAGACCCTTTTGGAAAAGTGACTCTCGTATTGCTTTGCGTGGAGCAAAATGGTGCACTTCAGTATGCCTTCTGTCTTGAATGTCCTCTTCTTAGCTATCTTTGCACAGACAATTGATGCCGCCTCGCCTAAAGCATCAACACTCAATGGCACCTACGTTGGCAAGCATCTCTCCAACTGGGACCAAGATGTCTTCCTCGGTATTCCCTACGCCCAGCCCCCCACAGGAGATCTAAGATTCAAATGGCCTCAGAGTTTGAACGCTTCGTTCGACGAGGAACGCACAGCTACGGAGTATGGTGACAGTTGTATGCAGTACTCACAGAACTGGAAAATGTCTGAGGATTGCCTGTCCGTGAATGTCATCAGACCTGCTGGGAAGCCCAAGAAGCTGCTGCCTGTCTTGTAAGCCTCCTAATAACGACAATTATTTCTATGAAACTAACGGCGCACAGAGTCTGGATTTACGGCGGTGGCTTATTCGCTGGTAGCTCAGCAGACCCTCAGTATAACCTCTCTGGCATTGTCAAAGTCAGCCAAGACATCGACGAGCCTATCCTGGCCGTCTCCCTCAATTACAGGCTCGGCATGTGGGGATTCCTTCAAAACTTCAACCTCCTCAAAGAGGGCAACGCCAATGCCGGTCTTTTGGACCAGAGACTTGCTCTCCGCTGGATCCAAGAGAACATCGAAGCATTTGGAGGCGACCCTGATAGGGTTGTGGTGTGGGGTGAGAGCGCAGGGGCTCAGAGCTTGGCCTACCACATGTTTAGCTCCGATGGCCAGGATGATAACTTGTATCGTGGGGCTATTCTAGAGAGTGGTGGTATCACGGGTGCACAGGTAAGAGAAACGAGTTACGCGGTCTTCAACTTTACTAACGGCTGTGACTAGGTTCACGATCTGAGCTACTACACTGTCGCCTTTGAAAACCTCACCCGAACCGTTGGGTGCTGGGACAAGAAAGACCAACTGGCTTGTCTCCGAGGACTGGACGAGAAGACTTTATATGAAGCGCGCCCCACCATGGTGTGGAATCCTCTCATAGACGGCAAATTCCTGACAGGTTATCCAAGCCAGCTCATCCGCGAGAACAAGTTCCACAGTGTACCCATGATCATAGGAGCCAACACCGATGAAAGCTTTTGCATTGGTCCGGTCGCTACAACGGAGGATCTTTTCTACGAGATGTTCCGTTGGAGGAATTACGCCCTCAGTGCTCCCACCATTAGAAAACTGCTGGAGCTCTACCCCGATGATCCGTGCCACCAACCACCGTACCACATCACGGACTGTTCTCGACCCAGTGGTAACTACCAGGGTCGACGAGGATGCGCGATAGGCAGCGACATCGCCATGATTTCTGGACGGCGCAAGATGGCAGAGCTATTCGCCGAGGCTGGAGAAGATGTATACAGCTACCGTTTCGACCAACTGATGTACAAGCGAGCTGCATGGGATGGCATCAAGCACTTTGACAACGTCGCATACAGCTTCCAGAATATTACTGGGTTGCTAGGGCCAAGTCCGGAGTACGACAGCCATGTAGAGTTGGCCAATATTATTGGCCAGGCCTACGTGAGGTTCGTCAATGACCTGAATCCCAACGGCTCCAAGAAGAGCAAGCTCCCAAAATGGCCAAAATATAGCACATCAAAGCCGAAAAATATGGTTCTGAATGCAACTCGCAATTGGGTCGAGGATGACACGTGGAGGAAGGAAGAGATTGATTATATCAACAGCTACGAGGTTGCTCGCGAACTCTACGGATAGAACCTGTGGTCTATGCATCGTCTAGATCAGACAACGGATAGTTTTCAACCAGATAATTAGCCTGTACTAGACTCGGGTTCATCCAAGATTACAGTATTCATAATTTATATCAATTGGAATCACAATGGCAATAACCACCGGTGAAGCCGACGCCTTGTTCCCAGCCATATGGGGTTGACTCCAACACGTTCGTCTGAATGTCCACAGATGCCTTGTAGGGCGAGCCAAGAAGAGTTATAATTCCCGACAAAAGTCTAATAACGGTTTGCCAATACATCCGTGTCATCCTGGTTTGTGGTGCGTGGACGAATTGTAACGATGGGTATCCTTGTAGTTGGCGAGTTTCTAAAACTCGCTTACTGTGACTTTGTAGCACTATTAAACTCTATTTCGATGGTGTCAAGAATTGCTTCTATAGTCAAGTATATTGATGCTTTTTGAATTAAACTTATCTTTTGTGTGAATAGTAATGAGATCAACGTGGTAAATAAACACTATTATTCAGTTGTGTAAGTCGACCTCCATATTCTTTGATATACAATAATCATATAAGAACCAGTGTTAAACAAGATGCCAAGACCAGACTCGTACTCAGAACGGGGCTTCAAGTCCCCGGTCTCACCCTTAAACGGCGGGGATATATCGTACCCGCGTATCCGCATAACTAGCCCAGAAGCAAAATAACATTTGTATTTCGTACCTCACCCTTTCCCTCCATAGCTTCTTTGCCAACGGCTGCTATGACCCTCAAAATCCATCCAACATGATAGACAAGGTCGACAGGGTGATTTCGTCCGTCACCTTGGCGGGGAGTTTGTTATCATGCGTTGCAACGACCTGCGTTCTTGTGTCTTTTGCTATATATCGCCGACACCTAAGGAATTTCCGCCATGTTCTTGTTTTGAATCTCATGGTAGCTGGTACGTACGATACTCTCCATCTCTAATCTTGATCTAACCTTTGACCTGTGACAGAATTCATCAACACTCTAAACAACTCAGTGTCAGGCATCATTTTTCTCACAACTGGCCAGCTAAAATCCGGTACAGCATGTGTTGCCAATGGGTTTATAGGACAGCTCTCGGTGTCTGCAGCCGACTTTTCGGTTTTGGCTATTTCCGTGACTACGCTCTTAACCGTTACACGTTTCATGTATATTCCAAACACATTAGCAACGACAAAGGCCTTGATATGTGTCGCAGTGTGGATCATGCCACTCATCACAAGCCTAATACCGACTATCGCGGGTGAAATGAAACCAGTCGGAGGAAATTGGTGTTGGATATCAGCAACACGACCTGATTTACGATACGGCATGACCCACGGCTGGCGTTTACTCATCATTTTCACCACCGTCGTTATATACATTTACATCTGGATATATCTACGACGACACTTGGGATCTAAAGGAAGAGCACGACAAACACTTTCATTCTCGACACACAACACCAACACACTCTTCTCGTCAGGGTCCAAGGATGTGGGATTTCGAGTGATGAAGGATGAAGAAGTCGAGCTTGACACTTTCAATTCAAGATATGGGAAGATTGCTGTGCCTAGTTCACCGGCTATGTTTGACCAAGGACTAGATTGGAATACGAGACGCGGGGATAAGATGGATGAGATTGAGGATATGGGAATAAGACAAGGTGAGAGCGAGGGAGCAATCAGTATAGCTGGAGGATCGATGTTTCGTCGAAATGGAGGGCCAGAGTCGATATACTCAGCAGTTGCTAACTCTGAACCTCAAGCTTCACCACGCCAAACCCAGGTCAACGTCCTCCAAACAAACGCAAGCGAATTCCCTCAACGCCGAGATACGCACAACGTCGAAATTGAAATCAAGAGAATGATGCTCTTGAATGGGTACCCGTTCATGTATGTCCTTCTCTGGACGCCAGGACTCGTGAATCGACTTCTCGAAGCCCTTGGGACGCCTGTTTCAGAAACGACTATCGCGGCTCTTAATACTTCAACCCAGTTCATTGGCTTTGCGAATGCGGCGACATACGGATTTAATCATCACTTGAGGGATAGGTTGGATGAGCTTCTTTGGACGCCCATGGCTATGAGGATAAAGAAGATGTTTGGACGACGATGATGAATATGTGGTCAATTCTTGAACACGACAATGAAAGCATACTGTAGTTGAATCTTAGGTTATCCCAGATATATTCAATGCCTGTTACTCCATACTCATCTACCTCAAAACCACCTCTGGCTGTGGATCATTCTCCCTATCCCAAGGAAAACCGTTCCTACAAACAAGTTCTTCTTTCGATTTCTCAGTGGACATGTTCGTTAGTACCTGTGCGAAGAATACGAAAGTTGGACTCGCCGTTGGTGTTGATATAGATGACATCTACTCTGTAAACAACGGCCGTGCCCAAAGTGGGAGTTGGTGAAGGCCATGATGCCGGGTTGGTAGCAGGGTCAACGTTATAATGGACTCTGGGCTGCGCAATGGTGATAGACTTTTATGTGATGTTGGATACTTGATTATATTTGAAGTAGAGTTTGGCGGATCTCGATCAAAAGACGTTGGTGCTTGACTTGTAAAATGAAAAGATAGTGATAGAGTCAGCAGCTATTTATGTACCGACTTGGCTTCACTTGAAACCAACACAACCAACTTAGCTGGGACCATGCTTCTTCTGGAAGGTGATTCAAATGATCTTTTGTAATAAGTGGTAAAGGTGTTGCTATTCCATGATCAAACCATGTGGCGAGTAACATGTTGGAGAACTAAAGAGTACGTCAAGCTGTCAGCAATTCATATGTTGCATCACTTTATGGATTCCCTATTATGCTCCTGAAGGTCAAATCAGTGCGTAAACAACCGTACTAGACTTGATAAGTGGTGTTTTTACCATAGCCTAGGACACCAGACACGCCAATGCAACGTTGCCCATCTCAAAGGTTGTCAGAACCAACACCACATATATCAATGCCATTGTGATGCTATGTATACCGCATGATAAAGATGGAGGGATCTGCGGATCGCCAGCGAGAAAGCCCAGGTGACCATCACTTCGGCATCCTGTATGTAGATTAGAAGCTCTGAGCCAACAGCTCAACCTGCATAATGCCATACCGTCTCACAACCAAAGTGGGCCATTATCAAGAACGTACGCTCGAGCGTCGACCATATCACCAACAAAACTGAACATGGTATGTGTAAACCATAACTCGTTTCACCTACTGATGAACAAAGACCAAAAGAAATCACACCCCCTTAGGCCATTGCCATTGGAGTGGAGCGACTTAGTAGCCGCAAGATGAAGCTGGCACCGCCCTTTATGATAGCGGAAGAACATAAAAAATATGGAATGGCTGATCTGTATCTTGATTTTAGCTTAACAAAAGTCGATTTTATCGTCGTAGATTATAGTTTTGGGTGGGCCCAAATGCCCTCCGATGGACGCACCAACTGAAGCACGAATGGAGGGGAACTTTATATTGTCAGAGATCTTTAATCTTGTTTTCGTAGGAGGATCGTCGGGATAGATAGTTATTCATGCCTTGATATGGCGGGATAAGAGCCGCTTTTGACCATTCAAAATGTTTGAAAATCAGGTCTTGCCAGATTTGCCCTTCTTGGGAGCCTCTTGAGCAATATGGCCGTTAGTATCCGTGTAACTCTAGGTAGCAAGAAGAAGAGAAGGACGGAAATGATGACACCTCCAAAGTATCAGACGTATTTGAATATGTATAGTGTGAGCCCGCAACTTGGGGAACCGCAGCCCGTTGCGATGGCTGGTGCAATGGATGACAACTGAATTTCAATGAGACCAATTGTCCAATTAGAGGGGACGCCGCTGACGATGCGTTACCGGACTGCTACTGCGTTGGAGAATGTACATTCTGCAAAGACGGGGAGGAGAAGTAAAAAGAACATCGTCTGATCCTGACTAAGAAGTACGCTTTGAGGGATTCAAGAGCCTGACCTGTTGGTTTCCATAGATTTTACAGGCTTGAGACGTGATTCTTCTGTAATGATTCACCCCTTCAATAGCAGTCGAGCTTGTGTTGTATACGTGCTGCCTAGTTCAGCTCTTCCGCATGACATGATGTGAGATGTAAAAGTTAGAAACTCCCGAAGACCATGACAGTCAACCTAAGTGACGTGCGCGTCTTTTTCTCCTGTAGACGTTGCAGTTGAGTATGAGTAAATCAATGAACTAAGTTTCCCGTTTCAGAGTCTAGTGCCGTTTATCATACTTCGAGTTCTTATTTCAAGGCAAATATGCAGTTTAGTCTTTGTATATTTATGTATTGGCTGAATAAACCTTCGCATCTCGCCCAACTATGGATTCAGTACCACAAGAAGTTAACTTTAATATTCACGCATTATTCTTTGAGAACCTTAATAAAGTTGCGGTAAAAGATCTTTGAGTTGATCATATGTACATATAAAGCACTGCCTTTCCTGTCTTGTCTCCAAGACATAACACATCTTCTCTACAAACTATCATACCACATTACAAGGCCGTATCACACAGGTCTTCAGTGATATTGCCACAATGAGTTCTTCCAAATCATACGTACAGACAGGCCTCGCAATGGAACAAAAGACCAGGAGTCACCCCCGCAATGTCTGCTGCCTCCGATACCTCAACGACGAAGATGACAACCAATTCCTCGCACACTCGATCAAGCGCCAAAACAGGTCGGAAAAGTTGAAGCATACGGTTTGTAGCATAATGCATCTGAAGCTACCTTCCTCCTCGCCTGCAGCCGTTCTTGTGGCGCCTAAACAACGAGGCTTCAATTGGACGATTGAGACCTGGCATGCTCCCAGGGCTTACCACCCCAAGGATCTACGGAGAAAGTCTCCTTGGATAGTCTGCTTGCGGTTCCTAGCAACTGACATGGAAAATGAACTCGAAGATGGGGCAATGAAGAACTGGCGGGATTCTCCTGTGTTGAGGGTGGGTGTGGTGAAAGATAACGAGGCATCTTATTGCAGCTTGTACCGCCAATTTCGACGAAGAGTTGTTTTTTCTGAGATTTCTTCTTCTGGAAAATACCTCATCGGCCGCTGGCTTGTCGTTGCATACGTGTGGTGCGACTCTAGAGACCAACTGAACACTTTCGACTGGACGAGCCACATCTCAGTCGACACCATGTACATGTATAAAGCCTTTGAAAGAACCAATACTGATTCGTCGGAGCCAGCCTGGAGGCTATTTCATTGCATGGATCGCTTTTCCAAGGGGTTCAAGCCAGGGGCTGCTTTGCCGCAAAAATATGATGGTGATAGGACACAAAGAACATGTTGCATTGTCGACCAAGCGGTGGGTCTTCTTGTGTCGAAACAGACCAGAGTACACACATCTGAAAGGATACATGAACCGAAGATACATCTTCAGCATGATGTTATTTCATCTATGACGGAGCTTAGGGAGGAACAAAAAAGACTTCAGATGGCACGGATTGCAATGGCGAGTACTCTTCTCTGAGTCAATATCAAAGATAGACTCGAATGCAAGGGATACGCAGGTAACAGAGAAGTTGAAGCATTGATTTCTCGAGATACATGTAGCTTGATTTAGAGAAGGAAATTGTCAATATCCAATATATCCAAGTATCCACCATTGAAGAAATAATCAATGTTATCAAGTTGACCACCATCAGCTCCCGCTTGACAACCACTCATAGAGTTCTGAGCCACCTTTGTAGTATTGGTGTTAAGAGAAGGGTCAGGATGACTTCCAAATTGTGTACTCTGTTCCACTGACTCAACTTCAAGAGAAGCTGAATCCATCCTCAACCTCTCCCAAGCTCTCTCAACACTAAACCGAACAGCCACCGAATACGCATTAGATTCGTTACATCGACGTTTCACTTCATGTAGCGCAGCCGAAAGTTCGTCGCGGGGTATGGATGGCGGCAGTTCGTCGTACTGGCATAGGATGAGCATGGAGTAGGCCACACAAAGCGAGTGGAATTCAGGCAGATCGCCAGAACTCGAATTTGGAATCGCCACAAATGCCAGTATAACACGGAAACTTAGCTCATATATATGATCCTGCAGGTCCTTTGTCGGAATGTCTGTAGGTGTGCGGGATGCTTGTGGTGAAACAGACGTGGTTCTGTTCAAGGCAAGAGCTTCAATGTGGTCGAGAGACCTCTTGGCCAAAATCACGTTCGCAATGTAATAGCTGAGATTCAGCACCAATCCCGTGGGCAGTTCTATGACACATCAGAATTAGTGGCTATAACAGAATCAAAATCACTCACCTAGTAAATATCCCCATTTTTGGTTCCAAATCTTGAACTTTTCACAACTCCCATCACTCGCAAAGGTAGGGATTCCACGGGTGTCTTGTTGGAGTGTACAGTATAGAGAGATCTCGGCAAGCAGCATCGTATCACGCATTGTTGTCTGCTCGAAATTCAACAGTGTTCGGCAATGGCTAAAATAAGAGCCTGGTAATATCGATGGCCTTCCCGTAGTAGCTGACCAACTGTTAAGTAGTGGATCAGCATTCGCGTATTCTAGAATTTGCGAGGGAGTAACTCACTGGAGGTGTACCAGGCAAACATTGGCCCAGATTCTCATTGATCGAAGATCTATTGTCGTCGAGGTTCCAGCATTTGTCCGGTGATGTATATCTGAAAATTGTATGCATAGCATGGCTTGCTGAGCGCAGTGTCCGCTCAGCAGCCAACTGTCCACGTACTCTGCTTCGCACTAAGCCGTCACTTAGCTCTACAGAACCAGTGTGTATACAAAAAAGGATCGCTGGCTTACCGATGGTGACCCCGCAAACAGTGCATTGATGAGAACTCCGGTGATCTCTTCCAGATGCAACGGACTACCCAACATCACCTGACCGAGCATACCTCTTGTATGTTCGTATACTTCCCTGTGCTTTAACGCATCGGCTTGGCTTGTGTGGGTGTACCTCATCTCATGTGTGCAGCATACAGCATGTAGGAATGGGGAGGTTTGAATCAGAGTTCCTCTGGTAACAAGGTCACTCTCGTTGTTTATGAAGAGAACATGTCGACGCCGTTGAATAAATCTGTTATCATGTTAGAGGCGGCATTAAAGAATCAAGTGTTTGCACTTACGATCTAACCAAAGAATCGGCAACTGTAGCACTTAGCATACCTATCGACACAACGTCTTCTTTTGTGTAGAATGCCCTTCTCAGATCTCCGCTCACTTGACTTGCGACTCTCCTCATAACTTCAGCGGGAGCAGAATGGATATGTTGATCGGCAGGCTCGACCTCATCAATCAACACTCGTTCATTGATATAGGTTTTGGGGGAGACGACTTGTTGCTCTTCCTCCCTCTGCACCGAGCCTCTCTGAGGCTGAAGTCTTGCCAATTGAGCACTTATGTCCTGCATAGAGCTTTCAAGACTCATGACCTTTTGATGAAGGCTAACGTAGAGTTAGGAGTGAATTTGCACCAAGTCGGAGTGCTCACCTTTTGACAAGGTCTTGCTGGTTTGTTTCATGTGTTCCGTATGACTGATCGAGACTATCGCTTTTCAAACAAGGAATCCTGCCTTGTTAGTTGATCTACGGCACAATAGATACTTGGAGCTTACCGTAGGTTTCGACATCTTGAACAAGTGTCTGAACCGTATTCAATCTCGCATCTACACTTGAGTCGCCGACACGGGTCACAAGAAAGAATCCTACGCCGCCGCTTCTTGGAGGGTTCATTTTCGCCGGGTGGCACCGGGCTTGGCTCTGAAGCGGATTCATTTTCAGGGGCTGCCGTTGTTCGTTTCGCAGGCATGATAGCAAGTCTTTCAAGGGATATAGTCAAAAGTAGAAGAAGAGCAAAATGCCGCAAATCGCCGGAAATCACCGGATACCGGCTGACATAAGCACACTTACAACTCCCAGCCCGTGATAGGTATCTGCGAACTACCAAAGTGCATAAAGGGAGGCTTCTGGAGTATTTCTTGATCACCATAACATCATAGATGATCCAGTTGTTCTGTTGAGACTGTATTTAAGTGCCATTTTATACTAGGGCTACCTTGTAGGGATAGATTCGACACCAACTCATTTTCCAAACTTTGCAGCAACCGCGTCATACTCCTTCTTTGTCAGAGGCGTTACAGAACCATGCTTCAAGCCCTTTGGAAAGTTGGGAAGCTCAGACTTCTCCCACTTAGGTGATAGGATATTGGAAGTCTGAAACGGAATATACTGGGTGTAGTCATCGAGAAGAAGGTGGTATAGCCCAGGGGTACGAAGATCAGCGAACGAGCCTGGTCCTTCAAGCGGCGACTCAGGTCGGACATACCCAGGAATACGATTCCAAGTCCCGAAAAGGCCTGTTGTTGAAGTCTCCTGATAAACCTGATTAATAGTCTCGTTCTTGAGAAAACGCGCGAAATGGCCTGGTTTGCCGAGGTACTGGAACTCCTGGTCAATAAGACCTGTATCCTCGGGAGCATGGTAATCCTTGGGAGGGCTGAATTTGACAAAGTCCTTGGTCGTGGCGTATCTGATTCGATCGAGACTTGCGTTGCCGGTATGCTCAGGGTCAGAAGCAGAGTAGTGCCTGGCTGCCCAAAAGACGTAGTAGAGCTTTTTGGTATCGTCCCAGACAGCTGATGGCGCCCAAGCCATACCTGCAGTGGTAGACTCAATGCTGTCGAGATATCAGTAAGGTCCTGATTGTTCGCATTATTTATGGCTACTTACTTTCTGAGCGAGGGCTTAGACCATTTAACGAGGTCTTTTGAAGACCAAACAACAAGACCTCGACTGCCCTTTCGAGTAGCCTTGTCCCATGAAAAGTCAGGGTCATTGATATCAAGATCTATCCCAGAGTGAGTAAATGACACCTCGGTTTGTAGAACGTAGATGAAGTACCGGTAGCAATGACAAAGTACTCTGATCGAGCAGTGTTTGTAGTTAGAAAGATATCTCTCACACCTTTGGTGCCCACATCACTGGTCAAAACAGGCTTGCCATCGTTCAGAAACTTGAAGCTAGACGCCGAGTCGCCGTCCGATAGATGCCATTGTACCTGAGGTGTTGGGTCACTAAAGGTTGAGATGAGGTATCCTACGTATTTGGACTTTGACAAGTCATTGGCGGGAAGGGCTTTGGTGAGGTAGGCCCATAGAGCGGAGGCCAGGAGAGTAGATACACGCATGCTGTAAAATTTCAACTCTGAAGTAGTAGAAACCAATTTGCAAGATAGAGCCCGATACACTCCGCACTGATTGTGAGAATAGACTACCTCTATATAAGTGCTTTATGGTTCCTCGGACCAGGACATCAAGATCAGCCGCTATCAAAGGCGACCCAGTCGATTTCATGCATTTCCCCGCAAACGCGAGGTAAAATGCACTTCGAATCTGGGGATCTTGCAAGCCTTATTTTTTATCAGATATTATCCTTCAATTAAAGGATGACGCTTAGTGTTTAGGGTGTCGATCCCTTGAAGCAGACACCCTTGCCGCCTTTGAAGCGCTCCAGTAAATTCACGGCGCATAACTTGGTGAGGGGTTGACTTAAGCACATTCGCGATTCAATCATCTCATGATCTCGTAACCTAGCTGCAAAGTCCCGCGTATTCGTCTAGGTTATGGTCTACTCACTTTAAGATGGTTTGCCAAGCTAGAGTACTTGTCACATGCTTCTCATCTAAACCTCCCGAAGTATCGACCGCAGAAATTGGACGATCAGACTTGTACATGAGGGAAACTAAGCACAAGTTTAATGTTTTGTCTATGCAGTCGGATATGATGTTGTTCTGTTGAAGTGTTGTCGAGAATGGAGAGTACAGAGTGCTGAGATGAGCCAATTAGCATGCTCAATTCTCTCCAGATGAGGCAGCTTCAAGTTAAACATTTGAGGATTCCCCATGATTGGTTGATTACAAGAGCTGATGTACTCAAACCTGGTATTGGCTGATGATTAGACTGGCACAATTTCGTCGTTGGACCAACTCAATTACGCGATCTCGACGCTGGAATACTCGGTTATCGGTATAACCATGCATGGTCGAATCCTCTCAGCAACACGTCAAGAACAAGTAAAAACATCCATAAATATGAGACAAACACTTCAAAATAATTACTACAAGCTAACTATCTTGTTTCCTCCTCATCCATGGCTTATAGCGGCACTCGGGACGGCTCGGCCGCCATGGCAAATACAGTGTTTTACAGTGCCCCTCGCACACATTTCCACTTTTGGATCAAGCGCAAATTGCGTGCTCGATGGAAAGGGCAATCAAGAGCACGACGACGAACGGCCAGAGCAAGCCGGTGGATTTTCCTCTTTCATCCTTATTATTTTACGTCTTTACACTGAATGCGGGTCCTGTATCGGTCCTAACGGTTTATTATGTGCTAACATCACACTACCTGGTCTGCTATACGAAGACCAATCTTCATCTCAAAAACAATCTGGAAACACAGACACAGATTGGAACCAAAAGGAAAACAATTCACTCCATTGCAGCGCTAATCAAGCAAAAGTCGTCTCTCATCAAGGCGCTGGCTGTTGAAGCCGTACTCGCATCAGTTATTCCTTGAGCAGTCGTCCGTATGCTGAGAAGTAGTGGCAACCCGGTACATGGCTCTTTCGTCCTGTCTTCTCATCAAAAATATGGCAGCCCTTCTTTGCTACATTTGGGGGAGTGTATACTGCAAAGTTGCAGGTCAGTTACTGCGATAAGTGTCGTGGGTGGAATGACATACGATGCAATGAGACAGCAAAGTCACTACCGCGGTTGGTCACTCGATGGAGTCCAAGCTCATCGGCCATATAAGTAACCGCGTTTTCTTTGAACGTTCTTTCTGAGATGACCTTCATGGGTCCCTCTTCTTCGTTCGCTTCTGGGAATGCGTATCGAGTCTCGGTCAGTTCGCCTCGCAAGATCTTCATGATGCAGTGTGCATTGCCGTGATCGTGGATAGGGGACCCCTTTCCAGGAGACCATACAAGAACAAGCTACACGAGGCATCAGTCACATGGTTACGGGTCAAAGTTGGCTCGGGTGTCTTACCAGATTGCTCTTGCCGTTGCCTTCGTCGACGAGGTTACGAGTGTAGCCCCTGGTTCGATCACCAAACGCATACTTGGACCACGAATTATTAGAGCTATCATAGCCCTCCATCAGTTGTTGGAGATAGTCCACGTCGACATCATCCGAGGTCAGCCCTGATGATGGACCAAGAGCGTCTTTAAGGCGTTGCACCAGTTCTTCGAATCGATTCTGCTGGCACGGACCGACGTTGGGGATCACACTGGAGTGGACGCCCAGAGCGACAGGGTTGGAGAAGATGCCGACAGCCATGGTTATGTGATGTTGAATGATGTTTGAGGGTTGATGATATCAATGCTTTATACTCGCATTTACTTGGGACTAAGGGGTTATCACAGAAGAAGACAACACAACTCAGGAATAGGCGGGGAACGTCTACATCTATGTCCAACTCCCTTCAGTTACTACCGGTCAGATCCAACTCGACAAGCCGGTACATAGTATCACCGACATCTCACTGCGGGGCGCTGATAGCGACGCGACATCATATCGCGGGCGGTACAGGTCAATCGGCGACTGAGAATGGCCCTGTGAGCTGATCTAAAGGTTCTGGTTGGACGCAGCGACGCTAAATTTCCCCCGGGCTTTGCTCAAAGGCTTCTACGGTATACAAATTGGGCGGTACCTTGTTGGTACGACATAGGCGAGCGGCTCCTGCGGCGTCTGAAGGTGCGGTGAAGGAAATGGTGGTTGCGGGATGGATTTGAGAGTGCTATGGGCTCACATCTATCCGCAAACTGTCCACATGTAGATTGACAACTTTTTCTAAGCAATTGACCTGGTGGAAATACTGGCTATTTATCAATTCGGTGACTTTCCTCACGGACCCGCTATTGTGCGAGATGGTCTGATGGATCTCGGGATTCGGTATTCAACCATGCCCAGTTGCCTTGGTCATAGCGAGTTTGTGCGGAAAAAATGTCTTTTCAGACCCAATTCTAATGTACTGATCTATCTGTATCAAGGAGTCATCTTGAAGAAAAGAATTGTTCCACTTTTGTTAAAGTCGTTTATAACCCCTGAGGAGCCCTGTAAAGCAGTCACATTCGCCGATGCAAACAGATTGACCACTCAACTTAGCTTCCGGTTCGTTAATCAGCAGGGTCACGTCACGAGTCAGCATGTCTCAATGTACCACTCCAGTGCCAGATGGCAATTGCACGGTGATATGCAGCGGCTCTGCGCCCAAGCCATGCGAATTGGAGTTGGAGCTTCCCTGCAAAGAGAACACGGGTTGGAGAAGGGTAGTGAGGAACTTCACCCCATCGTACGTCCAAATCTCTCATTGGCCGACTACCCCAATAATCAATATCACTAACACGATCAACAGATGGTTTGCTGTATGCATGGGAACGGGCATGGTTTCGGTCTTGTTGCACAATCTTCCTTACAATGCGCCATGGCTCCAATATTTGTCGTACATATTCTTCGGCCTTAATGTCTTCTTGTTCGTCGTCTTTCTCGGAATTTCCATCGCTCGGTATACCCTCTATCCAGAGATATGGACTGCAATGATAGCGCATCCGGCCCAGTCTCTCTTTCTCGGGTGTTTTCCCATGGCATTAGCTAGTAAGCAAGACACTGTCACTCTTTCGAAGTATCGGCTGACGGTGAGACAGCTATCATCAATATGATGGTATTTTGCTGTACGCAGTGGTGCGATGAGATGATTTATGTCGCTTGGGCATTTTGGTGGGTTGACATCTGGCTCTCGATTGCTACATGCATCAGCATGCCCTTCATCGTCATGCACCGCCATCGTCCAGGTCTTGAGAACATCACTGCAGCTTTACTTCTCCCCATTGTCCCGACTATCGTCGCATCTGGCACAGGAGGCATCGTGGCTGAAGCCCTTCCTAACCCTCACCACGCATTCACCACCATCATCGTCTCTTACGTATCTTGGGGAATCGGCTCCTCATTCACAGCTTGTGTATTGGCGCTGTACTTCCATCGTCTCACCATCCACTCCATACCGTCTAAGGAGGCTGTCGTGAGTTCGCTCCTGCCTGTAGGCCCTATGGGACAGGGCGCTTTTGCAATCCAGCAGCTCGGCAAGGTCGCTTTACATGTCATTCCCAGGACCAATGCTTTTGGCGAAGTTGGTGCGCGAGCTGGCGAGGTGCTGCACGTTATGGGGGTCTTTGTAGGCCTCGTGATGTATGGTTTCGGTCTCATCTGGCTCTCATTCGCTCTCATCAGTATCATCACGACCCGTCCGAGATTCAACATGGGTTATTGGGGCTTCACTTTCCCCTTGGGCACACTGGCGACATCCGCAAATAACCTGGCGGGGACCCTCGACAGTAACTTTTTCAGGGTCGCTACGATGGTAAGAGACCTTTTAGCCATCTCGAATTATATATACTAACTCCTTAACAGATTGTCTCTCTTGCAGTGACATTCCTGTGGATGGTTATTGCGACTAAAACTGCAACAGTGGCAATCTCGGGTGAATTGTTCCATGCACCTTGCCTAAAGGACCTTCAAGAAAAGCCACAAGTCCGAGAGTCGGGAAAGGTGGTCTAGGCCAATATTTTCTCTAACAATAATTCTCAGCGTGTTCGATATGTTTGCAGTAGAGCTTGCTGGTGTAGGAGCTCAGCATAAGGACGAGTACAAAATCCCACTCATGTATAGAATTTTAGACTTTAGATAGAGGCCCAGCACCCATTAGAAGATAGATCCGTTAGAAGCTTAGAGTATAATTACAACAACTTAATCATTTACTACTTTGTTGCCATGTTATGTTTCTACCAGTTAGCTGCATGCTGGATATAATCTAGAGGGGACTTAGATCTTAGTTTAATGCTCGTCTCTATTTGTGAGAACGTCTTTAAAGATGGATAAAATAGATATCAAGAAATAGAGGGAACTTGACTGAGTTCTTGATTGGATGCCTAAATATTTTACTCGCTCTAATCTTTTCAATTTTAGAGTCGCACTATGGTAATGGATCAGGTAGAGAAACAAACTGTGGTAGATCTAGGTTTTGCAGTCAACATCTGTACAGGCCAGGGCTGTCAAATCGCTGCCCCTCCATTGGCGATAAATTACGATACCGCGGGGTTCCACTAAAATTCTGAACTGCAAGGCGGGGCAAACTGCTTTTTCCCCAGAACCTTGACCAAGTTCCTTGCGAATGTGTGTTTAAATTATTCCCTTCCACAAACATTGAGGGATAATCTTGGCAGGAGGCAGATTATCACCATGGACTGGGCAAATTACTCGTCGCCTCAGCGCCTCGACGCTTTTGTTGATGGTAAGTTACCCTCATTGCCCCGTCGCAAACCGAATGTGCTGCTGACTCGACTCTGGTAGAATTGGTTGATGTCTGGCACATCCATCGCACGTCAATTCTCTTCACCACTTTCTTCGTTCTTATCGCTGTTCGCCTCTACTTCCAATTCAACGGACAAAAAACGGAACTTGTTGCACTCAAGAAGATTTACGAGGAGCCTGTCGAACCCGCCAAGCCCAAGGTCGTAGTCGAGGAAAAGACCCCCACCATCGAGCCGATCGAAGAGAAAAAGAATGCCAAATCTCAAGGACCACGAAGAATCAAGGGCGGCATAGCAAGAAAGCCATCCAAGAATAAGGAGGAAGCGGTGGACACTATTCGCTCTGTCTTGCCTGTCGTCTTCTTCTCGTCCATCACCACTAAGACAGCCAAGATCGCACAGGCATACGTCGAGGAACTCGGAGGAAAGATAGACGGGCTGGCCAAGCAGTCGGGCCGCAAATTTCTCAAGCCCGAGCTTCGAGATCTCACCGAAATTGACTTTGATGATTATTTCCTTACCCCCTACAAGGCGCAGGGCGATGCCGACGTATTCTATCTCTTCCTGATCCCTAGTTACAACATCGATACCATCAACGACACTTTCCTCGAGCATCTCCAGGAGACGCACCATGACTTCCGAATTGATACTGCGCCTATTTCTGGAATTCTTGGCTACTCCGTATTTGGATTTGGTGACACCGAGAACTGGCCTACTGAGGCAGATGGCTTCTGCTTCCAGGCCAAGGAAATCGACAAGTGGATGGCTAAGCTCACTGCTCGCAAGAGAGGTTACCCGGTTGGAATGGGCGATATGAAGGGTGATCATGAAGAGCGGTTACGGGAATGGACCAAGGGTGTTGAGGAAGTCATTGAACATGTTGCCCGTACTGGAAATCTTGGCGAAGGACTTCCCGGCAGTGGAGCGGCAGAAGAGAGTGATATTGAAGAGATTGATGAAGACGAAGACGATGGTGAAGTTGTCTTTGACGACGAAGAGCCCAAGAAGAAGACCAAGAGTGGAAGTCTGGACGACGTCGAGGATCTGGGACGCATGATTCGAAAAGACGACGGCTCAACCACTCAGAAGGCACCGCTCGCTGTCGATTTCACCAACTATGGCTCCTCTGCAAAGAAAATGGTTCCCCAGGGACCTAAAGAAATGGTCGCTAAAGAGTCGCCTACTTACAAGGCTCTCACCAAGCAAGGTTACGCCATTGTTGGATCCCACTCAGGCGTTAAGACGTGCCGATGGACAAAATCGGCCCTCCGAGGAAGAGGCTCGTGTTACAAATTCAGCTTTTACGGAATCAAGAGTCACCTGTGTATGGAAACTACCCCTTCGCTATCCTGCTCGAATAAGTGCGTCTTCTGCTGGCGCCACGGCACAAACCCTGTTGGAACAACATGGCGTTGGGTTGTCGATCCTCCCGAGATGATCTTCGAGGGAGTCAAGAAGAACCACTACCAAAAGATCAAGATGCTACGCGGTATGCCTGGTGTACGAGCTGAGCGATTTGCCGAGGCCATGCAGATCAGGCATTGTGCTTTGTCGCTTGTCGGAGAACCCATATTTTACCCTTATATTAACGAGTTCCTCGGTATGTTGCACGCGGAACGTATCTCATCATTCCTGGTGTGCAATGCCCAGCACCCTGAACAGCTGGCTGCCCTCAAAGCCGTGACTCAGCTTTATGTGTCTATCGATGCGGCTGATAAGGAGTCTCTGAGGAGGATCGACAGACCTCTTCACCGAGACTTCTGGGAGCGATTCAACCGCTGTCTTGATATCCTCCGCGAGAAGCGCTTCCGCCACCGAACTGTCTTCCGATTGACGCTCGTCAAGGGTTTCAATGTTGAGGAAGAGGCTGAGGGCTATGCACGACTCGTGGAGCAGGGATTGCCGTGCTTCGTTGAGGTCAAGGGTGTCACATACTGTGGTACATCGACATCTTCCAATGCTGGTTTGAGCATGTCCAACGTTCCCTTCTACTGGGAAGTCTGTGACTTTGTGAAGGCACTTGAGAAGAGGTTGAAGGAGAAGGGTCTCAAATACGGCATCGCTGCTGAGCACGCCCACAGCTGCTGTATTCTTTTGGCCAGTGAGAGGTTCTACGTCGATGGCAAGTGGCACACTTTGATCGATTACAAGAGATACTTTGAGCTGCTGGAGGAGCACCCTGACGGAGATTTTACACCAGAGTCATACATGGGTGAGGCTACACCAGAGTGGGCTTTGTGGGGGAATGGCGGATTTAACCCAGAAGATGAAAGAGTAGACAGAAAGGGACGCAAGATTGAAGCGTCATAAGTCCCTACAGATGAAAAAGTAAAAAGAATTGAAAGAATTATAACTTCATGATTTGTTACCGAAATTACCAGCAATTGTCGTTCCTAAACCCATTCGTTTCAACGTACATCTGTTTACACAAAGCTCTATGGAAGCTGAAAGAGCGGAACTATGGTACATCGAAGGCCGCCAGGTCTTCATTTAGACATTTCTTTTGAAAGCTTGAAAATATTCAGGCTTTCCAAGGTACAGATTTCGGGGGTGGGGGTGTTATTTCAAGATCATTTCCAACGTCTGGGTATATATGTGCCAAGAGCGGAGAGGAAATTCGGGCAGGGCATATACCTCTTTAATCGAGACCAACGTTGGGGATGTCAGAGAGGTTGATACCGGCGGGGGCGGCAGGTGCGCGGATATCAAGGGATGAGTCGTATGCAATCATCTCGGCCAGAATATCTAATATAGGCTGTATGGATGTTAGAATAGCTCGGCCAGAACTTGCACCAGTAGTCTTACCTTGGGAACAGTGCTGTCATAAATTCGGATCAGGTCGCCAGGAGCAGGGTAGACCTTGAGGCCCTTGTAGAAGGCCAGAGCAGACTCGAGAGCCTTGGTGGCTGTAGATCTGTTAGCAAATGACAAATATTCTCTATGTCGAGGGCGTTCGTACGATCTTGGCTGAGCATCTCACCAGCCATAACCTGCTCGTTGAAGAAAGCTTCCCGCTCCTCAACACCGCTAGGGAACCCCTCCTCCTTGGCCTCCTCGACTCTAACGCGGATGCTCTGGCGTTGTTGCTGGGTAGAAGCCTCGGCCTCCTCTTTTGCGACGCGGGCTTGCTTGCGCTCGTTCCTCCTCAAGTTTCGGCGGAACTCGGCCTGGTTTCGACGCTGGTAGTCGAAGTAGACGGCATAACCTACTCGGAAGGAATCTGCGTTAGCCAACTGTGTGCGTAGCTTTTTTTTTTTTTCTTGGTCCGGAACTCGATCGGTGCTGTATTGCATGACACAATCTAATGCCCGTAGTTGTAGAGCAAGATGAAGGGCGCTGTCTTACCGACAATGGCAGCGGCGGCGGTAGCGACGGATGCCGTTACCAGGGCTGAGGGCTGGACCATTTTGGCGATGATGTAGATGAGGAGGTTTAAGCTTGGGACGCAAATAAACAGCAGACCGAAAAGTCTTCCCACCGTAATATGGCAATGGGTAAGTTCGGGACTCGGGATGGTGTTTGGCGATGTCGGAGACCGAGAGACGCAGAAAATTATGTCGTCAATGCTCGTAGATGGTTTACGTTCGGTTCGAGCGTCGTAGAGCGGCAAGCTTTCAAGACGTCGCGATTGATTACCTTAGGAAACCAATTTTTGCAATGACCCGGATCACATTATGGGACTAGGCCTGTTTAGGGTTGGTGGGAGCTTGAAAGCTTCCATCATTGAGGTGGAGGGAAACATCGGTACGTATACTACATTTACATCCGAATTGGAGCAGAAGTATCTAGAGATAAAGTGGTTTATCCTACTTATGAGCTTTGAATTATCAACTTTTGAAGTTTCGATATTTCCAATAGTTTTCAGGAATTTTTAATCAAGGATTTCTCCAAGAACTTGTCGACAGCCCACGTAACACGGCTGAGAGGCTAGGTACGTACCCCACCTCCTGATGCGCTCCCATTCCAGCAGTGGTGGCTGCTTCACTAGAGCGACCCGACGATTACACGTACCTCATCTAGCTCATGTAATAGAGCTCGACTGGCGCCAAAAGCCAGAATACATTTGTCTTTTATTCAGCCGTCGCTCACACAATCGCATGAGTTTTATAGTTTAAACCCCAACTTTACGATCGACTTCAACGACTTCCAAGCTCAACTCCAACGTGTCACCCGCTCTCACGTCGTCTGCCTATAGCTGCAGCACTCGCCCAGTATGGAGGATCGCAACAAGATATCCCTCCGTAGCGGCAAGAGGAAGAAGAGGCCTATCATCAGCGCGCCTCGCCAGATCTCAGGCCCAATTGCTCAAGATGATACTGAAAGACCACCTATGCCTGGCGCTTTAAGTGCTCCTGGCGACCCTGGCGAAGCTCGGCCTCGCCCGCGTCCTCCCCCAACGGCAGGCGGCAAGGTAATTTAGAAAATGAAGCTATCCATGATTTCGCCATGCTTATGATTACCTGAATAGACCTCGGATCTTGTGAAACGGCGATACTCGACACGATTCAACCACCCTACCGCCGGTCCCAATGGCGCTGCACCCCCGATGCCACAGATGCCCTCGCTCGGTAATTACGAGCCAAGAGACCACAATGCCGCTATCAGAAAGCCTCCCTCTCGTTCGGGTCCTGGAGCCACCCCAGTCGTCGATATCAAGGGCCTGCTGGATCCCAAACTGAAGCCAGATCGATACGTTCAATCTTCCTTAAGCGATTCGACCGAGGATCAGATCCGTGAATTCGAAGACTCGTTGCGTAAGGTCAAGGCACGTGTGGGAATGGACCTACAACAGAGCGTTATGCAGAACAGGACACAGTTCATCAAGATCAGTAAAGAGGCAGAGAAACTGAAGAGCGAGATGAGAAACCTCAAGAACTTCATGTCAGAACTCAAGGTCAATACGACAGCTATGAGAGCGGCGGCTGCTGCCAAGAACGATGAAGCTATGCCTAGAGATCTTCCGAGCGCTCCTGGTCTCACCAGTAGACGAGATAGGCGAACCTCTATCGCAGACAGAAGCGCAATGTGGAACTCGCAAATGCAGGCTTTGTACAAGGGGGTGGAAGGCTCGCAGAAGTTCCTCCCTAATGCGGCGGGACGCCATGTTGTCCAAGATGCAGGTCCCTGGATCGAGCTCGACAATGCTACATACAAGTCACGCAGAGCGATGCAGATCTTCCTGCTAAACGACCACCTCCTCATCGCGTCGCGTAAGAAGCGAAAGGCAGATGCACCAGGTTCAGACGCACGAGGGCCTATGATGAAATTGGTTGCAGATCGATGCTGGCCGCTCTTGGATGTTGAGGTGGTTGACATGTCTAGCACCGGAGAATCGTCAAGTAGTGGGCGCAATAAGCTTGCGGATGCCATCATGGTACGAGGTGTTGGTCAGGAATCTTTCATCTATCGGACGGAGAAGCCCCAAGATCCGGAAAAGAAGCAGCTTCTTCTCAACGTGCGCAAAGCTATAGAGCAGCTTCGCAAGAGCCTCCGATCGGAGATGGAGGCTAACAACAAAGCGCGTGAGACCATCAACTACTTTGCCTCTCGCGACCCAGGTCTTCTTCAAAAGACTGAACTCTTAGCAACGCTGTCGGACATCAAAGATATGCTCATTGAGGTGGATGGCAAGCAACAGAATTTACGCTGGGTTGAGAGTGAAATGGATGATCTCGACATTGATATTGCCATGCAGCGACTTGAAGACGCCGTGGTTCGTGTTGAAAAGCTCAAGGCAATTGCTCGCGGGTTGAAGAACCATGCGATTGCTCAAGACTTTATCAACTTCAAGGTGAATGAACGATGCGCCAAGCTAGCCGGCATGATTGTCCGCGAGCTTGAATTGACACATGACAACAACACAAAAACGAGACGCAACGTCAGCTGGTTAACGAGGTTGGGCTTTGAAGACACTGCCCGAGAATCGTATCTAGCAGCCAGAAGCGGCATCATCCATAAACGAGCCAGGTAAGTACCCGTGAGTGGTTTGCTCAGAACAAAGACTAACGTGAACCCAGACAATGTATTTTCCAGGGAGATTTACATCTATACATATGGGAACTCTCGTTTGTGTATTTCATGGTCATCCACAACACGGTGCAGTGCTTCCAGTCTTGCTTCCCACCACCCATGATGAGTGTGTGTGTTAAATGGGCTAAAGAGCAAGTTGATGCGTTCAATGTTATCCTGGCACGCCAACTTAGTAGTACGGAGCCTGGAGGACAGGTTTGGACGCAATGCTTAGAGAGAGCAAAGGAGCATTCCAAGTTTCTATCTGAAGTCGGCCTAGACTTTGAGAATCTGGTCGGCAAAGATCTGTTGAACTATGAACCGGTCGAGCAGCCAGCTTTTGTAGGACTGGGGCTATCATGAAATAACGATCTCCTAGGGCGTTGAGGGGTGATAAATTGGTGATGCTGGTATTGGCAACGTTTTGGTTACATTATCGGCATCGATGAATTGTGTATTTACTTGTATGGTAATACCCGGGCTGGAATTGGGGAGCCATTATAGTGGCTATCTACGAGAATCGTGCTATGATGAGATAGGGCTGTTGAATGTTGGTATGTCAGCCACACCCGTGTTGGGTAAGCTTTGTGATGCAGCCAAAGGAACCTGGTTTTTATGACGAAATGGATGAGCATTGGGTTGATTGATATATGCAGTGTGCTTAACTTGTGGAATAACATCTATGAGGCGTGTTAGGATCATAACATTTATCCCAATGTGCATCTCCAATCAGATACGTCAAATTACTATAACATTTGATACTCGATGTTACTGTCAGGTACGTACTTGCGAGCTTCAAGGTCAAGGTTAGTACTCTGTAGATAGCTGTCGATTACGCCACACGAGGCGTTACCTACCGTGCCCAGTAATCTCTAGTTCCAAGGTCAAGGCTGGAAAGGGCAAGCGACGCTGGCACTGCGCTGGCTGGTGCTGAGCGCTGGCCCCCCGACTTGGCGTTAGGCGGGCAGACGAGCTAGGCTGGACCTGGGCCTGGGGGCTCCTGGTAACCACCAACATCATCCATCCCTCCTCCTTTCGCCCTCCATCATCATCTATCACACCTAACAACACCCACCAAAAATTCTTCAGCCACGAGTCTCGCGTGCCATCTTCCTCCTGGGCCTTTCTTTTACGCCTGCTTTTTCACGACACCTCCTGCGATAGAACGATTTAGCGACTGAAGCTGCTGCTGCTGGTGTCGGTAGCTGCTCATTATCTCATCTCCCTTGTTTCCCTTTTCTCCTCCCCTGACGACCGCCGCCTTTGTGCCTCTTGCCCCACCGCTCGCGATTCAGGCGTGACCGCATCCAACGTCAACGTCATTTCAACCTCACTTCCGCAATAAAACACATCTCGACATTCGATTCGATACTACGTCTCAAGCCATGGACACCAATATGGAGGATGTTGGGCGAGCGCCCGCTGAAGTTTCGCCCGTGCTCAACTTTGAGCCTACGACTATCCCCACCCTCGATGGCTGGATCGAGAGCTTGATGTCTTGCAAGCAGCTGGCTGAACCCGATGTTCAAAGACTGTGCGACAAGGTGAGTAGGCCATCAACTAAGCGAGATGCATCGGAGCTGTTGGGTTTGGCATGTCAGTTGGACCGTGTTCAATATGTTCAACAATCACCACTCAACAAGCTCTGCCACGTCTCGCGTGATGGACTATCAAATGCTAATGTGTATCGTAGGCACGAGAAGTTTTACAGGAAGAGTCAAACGTACAGCCAGTGGTATGTTGATGATGCGCAAACGATCTCGATGCTTGAGCTGATCCCCCCACCAGAAATGTCCCGTCACTGTTTGCGGTGATATCCACGGCCAGTTCCACGACTTGATGGAGCTCTTCAAGATCGGTGGACCCAACCCCGATACCAACTACCTATTCATGGGTGCGCCTCAATTGCCTTTTACATTTCCATGAAACATACTCACTCGCAACAGGTGATTATGTTGACCGAGGTTACTACTCTGTTGAGACCGTTACCCTACTCGTCGCCCTCAAGATCCGATACCCTCAGCGAATCACTATCCTCCGAGGAAACCACGAGTCCCGTCAGATCACCCAGGTCTACGGTTTCTACGACGAATGTCTTCGCAAATACGGAAACGCTAATGTCTGGAAGTATTTCACCGACCTCTTTGATTACCTCCCCCTCACTGCCTTGATCGACAACCAGATTTTCTGTCTTCACGGTGGTCTCTCTCCCAGCATCGACACTCTGGACAACATCCGAGCCCTGGACCGTATCCAAGAGGTGCCTCATGAGGGTCCCATGTGTGATCTCCTCTGGTCAGACCCCGACGACCGATGCGGTTGGGGAATCTCTCCTCGAGGTGCGGGGTACACATTTGGACAAGATATTTCAGAAGCTTTCAACCATAACAACGGTTTGACATTGATCGCACGAGCTCATCAACTTGTCATGGAGGGTTACAACTGGTCCCAAGACCGCAATGTGGTCACCATTTTCTCAGGTATGACAAGAATTCAAATGCCAAGCTTCAGTGCAAAACTAACACAAATACAGCGCCCAACTACTGCTACCGTTGTGGTAACCAAGCTGCTATCATGGAGATTGACGAGCACCTGAAGTACACCTTGTAAGTTTGGCCCTATATCATTCAATAAGATATGAGTTAACCAAATCCAGCCTGCAATTCGATCCATGCCCCAGAGCTGGCGAGCCTATGGTATCAAGGCGTAAGTCTGCTATTCCTTAACCCCCGGGCGAGCATCAACTAACACTTTCAACAGGGACTCCCGACTACTTCCTCTAATCTCGTCACGTATACCCACGTCTCACCAAGCTCGAGTCAACGAATATCGGAAAGCCATAATGGGGCGACTGTGCCAGCCTCAAACTTCCTGCAGCTTGGCCCTGTACGATTCCACAAAACGAATTTTCGAACAAATCATGAGTCTATGGCGCAGGAATTGTACGGACACTGCAGGGGCTTGGGAGAATTCGTTGCGGCGCCTATCTCATGGTTGCTTAGATACGCATATTTGAGTTCCGCGCTGTAAGAGAAGAAACACGCATGCATGATCAATTATTGGCACGCCCCCTCATCGCCGTGATATGCACATGCACTGTTGAAAACCGAGTAGGAATGTAGTTGACCCGTGTTATGAGTATATAAGAAGGACCGAGTAATGCTTATCACGAAAACGAATACTGATTCGAATGTTGCATAATGACTTTATTACATTCGTATTATTGTGGTCGCTTTTACTGATCAATGTGGGCCACGCCCACCCATGCATCCAAGTACAAGCAGCCCTTTCTTGTATTCTAAGAATAAACTCCATTCGCCGTGATCCAGGTAAGGGTAGTACCAAGCGTCCTAATCAGGCACTTATATCCCTGTAGTTTTCCGTAGTATCACAAGATTACAGTTGTGTGACACGTTCCCAAAATAATTTAAACATCAAACGGTTTCTTTCTCAAGCTCATCCTTGAGGCCTGCCTCCCATTGCCTCTGCTGCCGTTGTTGCTCTACTGCTGTTGGTGGTCGTTCATCCTCTCCAAAGACTTCGGCCTCAGTGTTGACACGATGCATGCCCTCTTGGGGTTTTATTTTGTGTGCGGAATAATCACCGGGGGCGTTGCTTCCATCGGGGACGTGGAAGCGTTTATCGAATCGAGAGAGCGCGTATGTGAAGACAACGATGATCTCGATGACATAGTTGAAGCAGTAGTAGCACACCCTAGAGTGGTACCATGCAGGGTCGTTGGCAGGTCGGATTTTGAATGCTACGCCGGCTCGGAATGCAGCGCCGAGGGAGAGGAGGATCGTGGTGAAGGTAAGGAGCTGGACTTTTGTTCGCATGCGTCCCTGTCCAAACTTGTCCATAGGCGCTTTTCGGGGAAGAGCAAGGCAGAAGCCAGCAATAGGGAGAGGGAGAAAAGCGAGGATGGCGAGAAACGTGATGCCGGTGAGTTGCACATCGCGAAGTTGCTGCTTAGTGTGTGGGTTCAGAGTGTAGAAGTTGTACACAACAGCCGTTATGAGCATGATCAGACTTGCAGCGATAGCAAAGTATAGGAACTTGAACGCCAGCGAAGCAGGCTTGCTCCATCCGATATGCGGATGGTACGCCCTCAGAATGCGCTGCGCAAATATGAGGTTCACGACGAAAAGGAGAACAACACCGGCGTTGGCAAACACCTGCGCTGCAATGGCGAGGCTTGTGTCGGTAGGGTACGAAGCCCAGACGATGCGAAGCACGTTGGCTGTTATGCGCGCCATACAGAAACCGAAAAGGAGACCTGAGAGGACGAATTTATGAGAGCGACGACGGTTCAGTTGAAAGATGGTCATGTTGAGGACGGCGCCGGCGACGAAGAAGGCGAGGATCACGGCGCTGATGGGAGTGTCGACTGAGGTTGTTGGACGGCCTCCCAGACCGGCTGTTTGAGGGAGATAGGGAGGGCCCTGGGGAGGCATTTGGCCTGAGTTTGGTGAAGCCATCTTGATGGCTGTGCGAGTAGTGGTAATGACTTGTGATTAAGATGATGGCATCAGTGTGCAGGATAGAAGCTCTCGACTCCAGCTAAAACCTGTCTTCTCTAGCACAACGAAGAAGGGATACAACAAAAATCAAGGGGTGGTATATTAAATACATAAGGTAGTTCAATGACGCCCTCGTCCCTCGCGAGCTCAATAGTGCCTACGAAAGTAAAGACGGAATCGGTCATCGGCGGGCGCGAGACTGAAACTACTGATCGAGCGGGAGATCGCCCTGAAGGCCATTTCCTCTTTGGGTAATGCTAAGGTCGGGGGGTCGGAGTTTGACTTGGGCGCGAAAGAAGCGAGGTGAACATGATTGGCGAGGCTGGGGTTAGTGTAGGTATTGATTATACGCTTCGATAATGGCAATTCTGAGCTGGTCACAATAGATTAATAACAATTATAAGCTGTCTTCTAGGGGTGTTCGTGGCACTACTTTCATTTTGGCCCTTGAATGATTTCATGATGATGGTGAATGTCTGTTCGTAGTAATTTGAGTTCGAGAGATGGTTATCTTCCTACTTCATGCACTTGTATACTAGAATGAGAGTGTTTACTGCAAGTTTCATGTCACGAATGCTCTGCTCACCTCTACAGGCTTAAAGTTAAATAATAGCAATTTTTATAGAAGCAAAATGTTGACTACAAAGTATCAATGAAACAGCTGTATATTCAAGAAGTTACTTGGTCAAACATCCGCACTGCCTTAGTTACTGGCTCAACCAGCTTTATTCATACCTTAGTGTTTACCTATGGGCTGCGTAAGAAGCATCAAACCTCTTTCCATAACAACGCCTTACACAATTTTAGAGAAACTTCCATCACGGTGTGTGTAATACAACTTGCTCGCTCTTTCCAACCTTCCACTACTCTCTTTCCCTGGGCAAGCACGGACTGTACTTAATCAGGGGACCTATGACGAACACTCGACACTAGAGAGCAATACATGTCTTCTACACTTGTCAATGATGCAAATTGTGACCTGAGGTCTTTCCAAACATATCTGTAAGTATGAAAAGTCGTGGTAAATGCCTCTCTGAGTCGCTGGGTTGATGAATTACTCGTTTAGAAAATGACATGCAGGACCTACAGTCAACCAACAAAACGTACTCATTTTGAAGATAGCAGGGGCACTTGGTAGCAGATATCGCCTTGATTTCCTTTTTCCATCCCGTTGTTCCAATGTTTGTCTATTGTGAAGTCATAGATAAGTTGTAAACTAGGTATTCGGCTGGTTACTCGTTTTGGGTAGGGTTAGTTAAGGTTATACTTGGTCGTGCTGAAGCAACATGTTTAACTTCAAAATATACCAAGGTCTACGCAGAGCTTTCTTTTCAGCAACTCTAGTGAAGAGCGGTGAAAACCTTCGCCGATTCCTCCACAAACTATCATCCTATACAGAGAAATTCCAACAAGAACCAAAAAGTTGGACAGCAGAAGTCCGTGATTCAAGGTGCCATGACCGCTGTGACTACGTGATATTAGTAGAGATCTAAAGAGCATATCTATAGTGATTTTGGATCCGAATCAGGCCATTTTCTAGCTCACATAGAGCCATTTCAAGGTGGTCGCACGCCGTATAGTATGTAATAGCCAGAGCCGATGTCTTGACGTACATCTCGGCTTTGAAGACACATGGTAAGAGCTGGGGAGAAAGCTCATGACGCCTGGACTCATGACGACGGACAATACTGCAGCGTCCGTTCTGCTTTCCCTCCACTGACCAGACCGTAACTTCCGCTTGTCAATGAAATTGTAGGGGCAGGGCTCGAGAGGCGGAAAGAATAAGCGAGTTACAACGCTGGCAAAAGAAGGTGGATATGACCAGAACACAGCAGATGAGTACGGCTTCTCTATAACTGAATTCGGGTCATCATCAATTCGAGGTATTACACGTTCCGTGGCTCTTGCTACAGGGACTTGAATAATCTACAAGGCGTCAACAGAGGAAATCTGAGCTGCTCTGTCTTAGGTTTTCTCATCCAGTAGACGAAAGAGCATCCGGATTGATCGGAGCTCACTTTGCCAAGATAACTTGAGGAAAGACATAAGAGACAGCCTGCCTGATATCTCCATAACCAAGAGCTCTGCTTCCTGTTTCGTCAACCTAAGTTACTCTATGGGTAAGAACCGCGCTCCATCACGACAAGATAGAGAAAGTGCAATCCTTGGTGAGTTCAACTACATAAACCCGCTTCTACTCTGTCTCCTCTTCCATCTCCATCTTCATCATCTCACAACTTTGTCTCTCATCTTTGTCCTCACTCTCCTCTGCCCCAACTCCTCGGTTGCCGTTCAAGACTTCATCTTCCGTCTTCTCTGTCTTTCTGTCCTATTTCACCTCTACCATTACTTTCCGTTACATCATCTCAGAAACTTATACGCTACTGCTTCGTCGTCAAGCCTGAGCCCGGTTCGACATACACAGCTGTGTCTCATCACTGATGAAGCTTCTCTTGCCCCCAGGTACGAACCCCCAGTGATCCGTGTGGATCTTCGGTGAAGATCATGCACAATCTATCGAGCACGCACTACTTAGCTTCTTAAGTGCTGACCCAGTCACCCATTTGAGGAGTGACGCATTGCCGAGGGTGTCTTCTTTTTATACCTTTGTTTTCTTTGTCCCGTGACCTAGAAGGGCTCGAACAAAAGGCGTAATGTTTGGGTTCCGATCACTCGCTGCCAAATGCAGTTGACTCAAGCCTTTAAACTCTACTACCAAGCAAAGGAGCCGAGCGTTTGCTGGGCAACAACTTTCCCAAACAAGTGGTGTCAAGGAAAGCAATGTTCGGATGACATGAGTTCTAGACATTTACATCCTACACTATGCAAGCTGGTTTGAGGATAAAATTGACCAAGATCTATTTCTATGTGTCTAGTAACTACTGGCATTTACGATCTCGCTATCAAAGTCTAGAGGTATCGGGTTGATACGCAGGATAACTACAAATCACAGTCAGCAAAGTCAGAGAAGAAGACAGGAATACTTACTCTGTGTATCCCTTCTCATCTGGTGTGTAAAAGAGCGAACGGTCGTACTTGGTCAAAGGCCAGCCATTCTGGATTCGTGCGGGCAAATCAGGGTTTGCTGGTTAGGGGTTAGCATCCACTCCCAGCAACTTTCTCAGTAAACTTACGAATAAAGTAACGGCCAAAAGCCACAAGGTCTTCCGTCTCGTTTGCATGCTTGAACGCAGTCTCGGCGGTGAAGCCACCTGCCACGATGAACTTGACAGCAGAGTTGCTGACTATTTCCCTGATGGGTTCGAGTGTGTCATCTGTCTTTGGGTGCTGGCCAGATTCGTCGCTTCCTCCCGAGATTCGCGGCTCGACAGCGTGAATGAAAGCCAGAGATGGCTGGGCCTCGATGATGGCCTTCGCCCAGGGGACGAAGAGGCTCAGAGGATCTTCCTCGCGCATGCCCTGAAAGCGGGAGAAGGGCGACATGCGGATGCCGACTCGCTCGGGGCCGATGGCATCGACCACAGCGTTGAGTACTCGCAGAGGGAAACGGAAGCGGTTTTCAAGGCTGCCACCGTACGAGTCTGTTCGGTCATTGCTGTTGGATTGAAGCTAAATGTTTTAGTCGACATTTCGGCAAGAGAGTCTGTGTACTTACAAACTGGTCGATGAGCTGTGGTTCAAGTCAGTAATCTGAAGTTTATGAACAGGTTCTTTAAAGACTCACGTATCCGTTGGCTCCATGAAGCTCAACTCCGTCGAAACCAGCCTCGACAGCATTGAGGGCTGCTTGTCGGTAGTGTCCCACAAACCGGTCGATGTCGGCTTCAGTCATGGTGGTGAACTTGGCAGGACGTTCCCCAGAGCCCTTAGGATCAAAGGGAATGGATCCCGCACTCCAAACATGAGGAACAACCTCGGGGTTCGCAACCCGGCTATCATCACAGTCAGTGTCTTGTACAGGTATAAGGTTGATGTTGCAGGAATTACCCTAGAGCCCAGAGCTGGCAAAAGATATAACCTCCCTTGGCGTGAACGGCACTCGTGATATCCTTCCACACTGCGATTTGCTCTGGGGAGTAAAGTCCTGGAACACGAGACAAGCCACCAGCCTCGTGGGCAATGAAAGTGCCCTCAGAGATGAGCAAACCGCCTGGGGACGAACGCTGAGCGTAGTACTCCGCGGCGTATGTAGCCGGAATTGCAGTGTCTTTGTCAGCACGCAGTCTAGTCAGAGGAGCAAGCACCACTCGGTGTTCGAGATCGACACTGCCGACCTTGACTGGGCTGAATAGCTTTATGGTTTCCTTTACCGCCATCTTGAGAGTTTACGTGATGTTGAATTGTGGTGTTTTGAATAAGTACAGAGGGGTTACTAGGGACTTTCCATACTTGGAAGAAACGGAGACGGAACAAAACCCACAAATGCCTCGGCTTAAGGATCTAGACTCGCATAACGTTATCATGTTAGTTGGATATGTCCGATTGTCCAATTGAAGTGGGTGTTTACGATCTTTGCCACAATTGGAAAAACGCTGTATCATTTTAGATGACGTGCTGGGTGAAGTTTCCATGAGAGCACATTCATGATGGGTATCGTTGGAGAGCAAGTGCTGGATCAGTAAAACACCAAGAGGATAACAGTTAACAAAGCTACAGCAAACGACAGTGTAACTCTCTAATACATGCACCTCAAAACTTGTAAGTCTCGATCAGGAAAAGATTACTCAGCCAATTGTAAGGTGAAAATGATATATCGACATGACTTGATTAGTAAAGCTCTAGGGTAAGTCTTCAACTTGGGAAGGTCGGTATTAGCCATTTAAGCACCAGATCATTACACAAATCACCAGTACAGTTGATACAGCCAGTTAACGAGATATACCTCAAATGCTCTGAGAAAGTGTCAAGAGGCTATATATGACCATGCCCATCTGCATCTTCTCCTAGCATTACTTATAGCATATTGCCAAACCTCCAAAGCGATAATTGTAAGCCAAGCTGTAAGTAGTTCCGGAGCTGGGAGTGTGAAATCCTCCAATCGAACTGGACCAGACCTTGATGGCCTCTTCTTTCGTTCATGAGGAACAGACACATATAATTTTGTATCATCAGAAATGAATCGACGCTCAGTCACAACAAAACCCCCACTGACTTGACTACTCGCTCGACAACATTCCGCGATCGACTCAACTCACTTCGCTTGTCTACTACTACGTAGTAATAGTGAAAGCTAGCTCGCGATAGCGCATGGCATTTTAACCGCCGTGTCCAAAGAGCGGCGACGGCCTGGACGGGAGCCGGGGGTTATTATCGCAAGCATGACAACAGCCGTGGCGGAGTGAAACGCGCTTCTGGAGCGAGCAAGGGGCTATACCAGGGTGGGAAATTACGCCTGCAGGAACCCGAGCTTGTACGGATACGTGCCCTGGCGATATTGCGACATAGAGTTGTTTGTCTGCATAAATGGGGCGGAACAACTTTTGTGTCATCCATGGATGATGTTTGTCTGTGCTTGTAAGCAAGGAGGACGGACCATGTTGTGATGGAGCATATCCAAATTCTTTGATAGTGGAGGTATTGTATCATGGACACACCAAGACCATGCTCTACCAAAGATGGAAAAGCACGCAAGAGGCACAAGAGGTACGGGGAGAGAGAATGTTACGCTGTACCTTGATGTGACCTCGAAACCATGTCACTGAGCGACTTTGAAGAGCTACACCAGTAAAACGGTAATCAGTGGCTTTTAATACCGCAGACAATGAATTCGTATCAACTATCAAACACACGGCTAGTTCGGAGAACTGAATGACTGAGGTTTGAACTGTCAAGATATATTAACAAAGAAAAGCAAAAGTCGGGCCAGGGCTTGTCTCAGGCCGTCAGCCAGTCTCCTCATCGTAATTGATACTTCATTTCGTCGGCCGAGACTTTGGTGGCTGCATAGAACAACGGTGAGAGGGTTGCACCCGATGCGTTTCTATTCCTTCTGTTCCATTTACGGATGAATGTTTTCCATTTGTAGTAGCATCAATCGTCCAGACTTGCCCTTCTCTGTCACCAAGATTTTGTTTGTTTCTACAGAGAGAGTGCTGTGCGCGCAACACAGGTGTATGTGTGATGACAAAAAATAGAGAAAGCAATACCAAATCGAACCAAAACCTGCTTCTACCTAACGTTGCGCAACACATACACACTGCCAACTCAACTGCCAATGCAAGGAGGTTGATTAAGCCTTTGTTTTGGGTGGGGTTTGCCCAGAGTCAACAACGTGCCGATGAGATCTGACTGGACTAGAGGTTTCATAAAATCTGACTCTGATTAGTGCAACACGGAAGGCCAGGCCAAAAACGTTGGACCTGATTTGAGACATAAAACGGGTCGCGCTTATATGTGAGGGAGAAGACAATGACGATGAGTTGCAGAAGGATGTTGTTGGAAAGAGGCAGCCATTATTAGTGAGTGTCTCCTTGCAGATGGTATGAAATTGTGTGTAGGCTTTGTTTGGCCAATGTATAACTCATGATTCGAGGTCTATCAAGTAACGTGGTTGATCCGAATTCATGGGGCCATCTTTTAGCCATGTTAGCGATAATTACTGGGCTTGGCGGCCTGTAGGGGTTACAGTATGCAAGACGTTGTCTAAGTGGTGGATACCATCATGACGCTAGAGGTAGACGACCCTGCTCGGCTTCCGCTGAATCCTGGTCCCCCAAGATTAGACAAGCCCAGACGCAGCTGAGATTAGCACAAAAGTACCTGCACCATATTTCTACAGTGCAAAGATACATCCAGATGTAGGCCGTTGTCGCTAGCCGGACTAGCTTAACCCATCTCATCTCCAGTCGCTCGGGTTGTTTGGGCACAGCATGGGGTCCAAACACCACACGCCAGAGCCCACGACTCGCTCCTCGCTGATCGTCCTCAGGCTCTTTCTTTATTTTCATCAACCCCTGCTTTCTGCTTCTGCTTCTCACTTCTCTCGGTACTCAACCGCCGTGTCCCTGTCCCTCTCGCACGTACCTCCAGGCGGTTCACAGTCCACACTGCCCTAGCACTCCCCCTAATATCCGCTAGGTATCTTCATCGCCTGCCGCGTCCGCTACTGCTACTGGGGTCAAAGCCTCGCCAAGATCTCTTCTCTCGTCTCCAATTTCTTCTCTTCTTTTCCCCCTTCCCCCCCCTCTCATCCTCGATCTGTGCTCAGCCAGTGTGCGTCTTGTCGCTCGCACGCTCAATTATCTCGACCTGAACGACAATCGAAAGGAACGAGCTGCCAGGTTCATCCTCTTTTGGGCGAGGCTGTTTATCGAGGATCATCTTCACCTTCCTTAATAAATTCACGACTTTCGCTCTTGCCGCTGTGGAAAATTCAACTTAATCGTAATTAACCTAATCTTTCACCAACTGTTACCATCGTTTTACTACGACCTGGACTCGATTGCACCGCGACATTCGACTTCTTCAACCTAAACAGTCACTCACTCACTCATTCACTCAAATTGTTTGCTCAGGAGAGCAGTTTTTGGTTACGATTGTTAACCGCCCAGCATCCACTTGATCCGGCTACGACAAAACAGGCAATCATCACACGTCCTTGTCCCGACGACCATGACCTAGGTGTTACTGAAGCTCAATACATCACGAATTTCTGCGCCAGCTCGTCAAATTGGAACTGTTTATTCACGCTCAACCTTTACAATGGATACATTCAAGCAAACCGCGGGCCCTGCACGGGTTCGTCAATCGCGGAAACACGCCACCTCGATAGGCGCCGTCCTCGTCTTACTCTCTACGTCGTCAATGTTGGTTTCGGCTCAGAGCTCTAACTGTATCTCGTTAAAAGACTCAAAGGCTTGTCCAGCATTCGAGTCTGCATCTATATCAACACAAAATAGCTTGACTGAGATTTTGTAAGTGTTTTGGGTTCCACATTAAACAATGTTCTAACGCCCCAAATAGTCCATTCTTGAAATATGTTTCAGATAGAGCATCGTTCGACAACCAACTGTCCAGCTATGTTCAAAGAGACTACGCGCAAAGGCAGTAAGTCGGCTACATGAACCACAGTTCAATTCGACAGCAAATAACTCACAACTCCTAGGTATCAGTCATTATTCGGTTGTGGTAACCTTGATCTGAGCAACACCAGTGACTTGTACGCTCGCTTTACCACAACTGTGCTCTGCAACGCGATTGTTCAAAACTCTATTGAACCCTGCAGCCTTTCTAAAGAGCAGTCACGGCCCCTATGCGCCGACAACTGTGCCGAGTTCGCTCAAAGCGAGGCATATCTCACATCAGATGACGAATTGTGTTCAAGCCCGTCAAGTGGCTTGGTCCAGCTGATCAGAGCAGACTTCACTAACTGTGCCCTCCCTGGAGGTTCACTCGACACCTCAACATGTATATCAGCTATCGATAACGAGTCTCAGAACTGTGGCTACGGCAACAGTACCGTGGGGCTTTGCTCTTATTGTGGCTCTGGCGGCCTTAACTCGACCGACACCTGCTGCTACAATTCTGATGCAGAAAAGCGCTGTAAAGACGTGAAGCTCCCAGCACTGACAGCCACGATGACCTTCACACGAGAGTCCCCGACATCCACGGCAACTGAATCAAGCACTGCGGATAATGGAGAAGGCGAAGATACCGACAATGACACCGGCGGTGGCGGTTTGAGCGGCGGAGCAATTGCTGGAATCGTTATTGGAGTTCTTGCAGGTCTCGGCTTGCTTGCCTTGGCTCTTCTTTTGTGTATCAGGAGGCGACGAAGACCGAGCACTCCTAAAGGGAGCATCTTTAATCAACCTGCGCCTGCCCGACAAGGCCCACCTGCAATGGCACAATCGACAGCGCAAACCGCTCCTCAAGGCTACGAAGTACTTCCAGGTGGACGCATAGCACGCATGTCTGCTCTCGAAGGTCATTCCGGCAACTCGCCTTCACACCACCGCGATACATCATCCAACGCTGGAGGAATGGGTGTTGTAGGAGCATTCAACCGCAGGGGTGTCGAGCACTCGTCAGACGAATTCACGTCAAGCCCACCCTCGTCAGAATCTCGCAGCGGAGTGCTTCGACCACCGCCTAATAAGCCCAGGCGAAATGCTTCATTATCAAGCAACTCGGCCCTCGGTAGCTCTGTACCCCAGTCCCCCTCCAGCGCTGGAGACTTTTCGTCACCACAGGGTGTTGCCAGCCAACAGTCAGAGCAGTTGCCCTTCTTCAAAGACTACTACTCCCAGGATGACATTCACCCCGGGGACCGTATTGCTGTCCTCTGGGCATACCACCCTCGCGCAAACGATGAATTCTCCCTTGAACGTGGAGATATGCTCAAGGTTGTCGGTATATGGGACGATGGCTGGGCGACTGGTGTGATGCTTAATGAGCGTGCGGATGACTGGGAGGCTCGACGACAAGCTCAGCGCGATAGCGGCGTCTCGAACGCGTCGGGTCGCCGTGGTAGCTCACCAGCGGCAGAAGGCGAGATCAAAGCATTCCCCCTTGTTTGTGTTTGTCGACCTGAGCACTGGAGGAAGACGATAGAGGGTGACGGATCAACGGAGTCTGGCTCCAATGGTCTCAGCGGTCCTCCGCCATTCTCATGATTAATACAGTCACGATTTCTCTATTCTTAATACGGCCTTGGAAGGTGAAAATCAATGGGCAACATATCTCTGCCCAAGTCAAATTATTTTCTATCTATACCATGCCGTTGCCCGTCCCTTTCGACATTCGAATTATGACGGAGTTTGGACTAAACTCCTTTTGTCTTCACTTCTATTAAGGAATTATATACCCGGTGCGAAATCACCCAGGATTGTTGTTTTGCAGGATCGAGAAGGAGAGTTGGTCGAGTAATTGTGCAGCTGATGGAACAGACCCGGGCTCAAAAGTGCATAGAGGAGTAGGAGAATAAGAGAAAGAGATGAAAGCCTAACGAAGAAACCGCACCACATTCCTTACACCTACCAGCTTCTAAAGATGTCTGGCAAACATTCATCACCAAAGATAGAGCCCATTCTACACAGACGAGCATAACGTCTGACGACTTATTTTAGCGATATTGGAATTAACTTTTTAACATTGATGACCAACTGAGACTTGACATGTGATTGCACTTGATGAGTGACGTTGAATAGTCAAATTCCAGTCGGGAGTGCTAAGGGTCTACTTGTCTAAGTCAAAGGTTCTAACTAACTAGACTAGATCTTGTATCAAGGAATGCGGTTGATCTGCTGCCCGCTGTGGAGTGCAGGAGACCTTGATAGCCCCACCGCGGGGCGTACCTGATTCCTCAAATTCCACTGTTGGGAGAGGGGCAGAATTGTGACTCTCAACTTCGTCATCACTTGGCTTCTTGAACTCATTTGAAGACGTCAACAATGGCCAATGTCAAAGCGAATGCAGAGGCCTTGGTGCCCAAGTTCAAGTTCGATCGCATTCTCAACCAAGGTAGGATACTACTGTACCCCCCTCACCCAAGCTTCGTTCAATCAACTGATATCGAAGCTCTCCAGACCAAGCAGGTCGCCGCATATCTCTCTATGGATTCATTGAAGCCAGTCCGGCTCTTTTGATCCTCGAACGCGCCCCCTTTCCCACCTCACAAAAATACCTCGCCGATATGCCCACCCAGCTTGCCAAGTTGCAGAATTTGGGCGCCAACGATATCTACCACTGGTACATGGGCCGCAGCGGTGCTGAGACGAGCAAGCCTGATGACACCGACTTTTTTGCCGATCTCAAGATCAACCTGATCTATCCGTGTACCGAGACACATGTCAAGAAATACAGCAAGCAGGGCATGCGATTTGTCACGGAGACACCAGAGATTTACAAAGATCATATTCGGCCATATATGCTGAGCAAGAGAGAGGAAGGACGACTTAATTGGGTATTCAACATTATCGAAGGGCGCAAAGAGGTGGAAGACGTTATCTACAGAACGAAGCTGGGCGAGGCCGGGGATGAGGGTTTCCTTATGCTACCAGACCTCAACTGGGACCGTAAAACGCTCGACGCGCTGCATCTGCTGGCGCTAGTTGAACGACGTGATATCTGGTCGCTAAGGGATCTGCGAAAGAAGCACATCCCCTGGCTGCAGCACATGAAGGCCAATCTGATCGACGCCACCGTCAAGACATACCCATCCATCGAGCCCGACCAGTTGAAACTTTACGTACACTACCAGCCGACGTATTACCACTTCCACATCCATGTTGTTCATGTTCAGCTCGAGGCAGGGTCGACTCAGGCAACGGGCAAGGCGGTCGGGCTTGAGAGTATTATGGAAACGCTGGGCGCAATGGCAGGTGACGATGAGGCGGGCATGGATGGCATTTCTTTGAGCTATACGCTAGGAGAGGCAAGTGAACTGTGGACTGAGATCTATGAACCGCTCAAGACTGGCGGCGCAGCTTCTCAATCGCAATAACGAGGTCGTTGACGCCGGCGCCATTGGGGCAGTCGCTCCATTCGCCGCCGTCGCGGATACAGTAGATTTTGTTGTCGAGACGAATGGTGGCACTCTTTGTTACGCCGGCCTAGTAGTAATGTTAGCATGCGTATTGTTTACCGGGCTGCGATAGTTTTGCCATACATCTGCAGTCCTCTTGATACTGTTGCGCAGCAGGCTCAGGCCCCAGGCGCCATCCTCCTTGACAGTGCAGTCGTTCAGTTGCTGGAAATCGATGGCGGACTCGAGAGCACAGTCTTCGACAAGGGACCGCTCGGGGATCTCTTGGTAGTCGCGGCTCAGGCACATGATGAAACCGAGGTTGATCTTGGGGTCGGGGTAAAGCTCGCGCGCGCAGAGTTCGATGATGTTGCCCATGCATTCTGAGGGGCCGTGCATACAGTCGACGCCGTCGTTTGCAGTTGGTCTATGGTAAAATTAGTCGTGTCGTTGATAGGAGTAAGATGTGAGCGTACCGGCCGATATAAGATAGGGTGAAGTTGACCTTGTCATGGACGCGCTGCATGACAGGCAGTACCAACTGTTCAAGGGCATCCTAGTAACGATGAGCATTCGTGTCATAGTAAACAAGCCAGAAGCTAGAAAGTAGTACCTTTGCGTCAGGGCATTTACTCATGATATGCGCCTCCAAAGGCACAAGTCTATCGGTAGTCTGAGCATCATCGCTTGCGATATCAACGATGGGCTCGTTAAGTGTCGGCTGAAAGGGCTGCCATAGCCAAAAGGTGTATACGATCGCTATGATAAAGGCTATCGAGAGGGCAGGGCGACTACGACGCATAGAACGGGGCGGCGACATGGCTCGCTGGAAGGGTCGTTTCTCGTCCATTATGAATATTGATAGATGGAGATAGGATGTTGGTTTGGTGGAGAGGTAGGGGGCGACATGTCGTTATGACAGGCAGTGGAATGCGACATCATCACATGCGGCTGGATTGTTTATCCGGGATTGGTCGACGGCCGTTTTAGGAGATGAGCTCTGGGGGTGATGCCTTGGAGTTATAGGTAGATTAGGATGTGATTAGCTGTTTATTTATTCTTTCAAGATGCTATCTGATAGTTTTGTATATACATATTCCATCGATATCAAGTCAACTGTAGAAAAAGGTAGCATTTATGAGACCCCTGGCCTAGCCTGGCTCTGTAGAAACGCGCTGTAAGTCGACCGTTTCAGGGGTCGGCGGGGGCCCCAAGAATAACCCCGCAGATGAATCGCGTGGGAATTT
The DNA here is from genome assembly GCA_013396295.1 of Fusarium heterosporum. Lineage (NCBI taxonomy): Eukaryota > Fungi > Ascomycota > Sordariomycetes > Hypocreales > Nectriaceae > Fusarium > Fusarium heterosporum. Next base: position 2,260 of record JAAGWQ010000098.1, on the reverse strand, counting down.
ATCGATCGACTCCCTTTTGCATGGATGAGATGTGATGACATGACACAGCAAAAGAAGGATTATCAGGGCAAACTATAAAGATCCAAGCTTTGAGCTAAATTCGGGTGAGATACGGATGTCTCCTTGTCTGCAGCTGCTATTGGTCACGGTCGAAAGGTGAATGAATAACTTACCTCAGTTTGTATTTGTTCTGACTCTAGGTACTCAGCCTCATATTCACTGCTTATCATCTCAAACCTACTCCAGGCACTCTTGTCGCATCTGAGAAACTGTGTCATTTTCATTTTCTAACCACATGATTCTTTCAGTTCCTGGTGTTGACCATCACACCCCCGCGATTACGTCTGCTGATCGATATCAAATACTTATGATGATACCCTAAAGTAACATCAACACATCAACAACGTATCAGTCAGGTCTGATCGCAATATTTGCCAAGACCATGGCCTCACATCTGTCAATCGAAGAGTTCTTGGAACCCTTGTCCGTCGATATTGAAAAGATCAACAAGCTTTCTCAACTCTTTCTTCAGACGTTCGAGAAACTTGCCGCCGATTCTGACAACCAGTTCTTGCCTACACCTATCTCCGAGGCCATTCTTCGACCAGATGCCAAGAGAAGGCAAGGATGGTGAGTCGCCATGTCTTGTATATTAATTCGAAATATGGACTGATACAGCTATAGTCACCTAGCCATAGATATGTTCGTTGTGAAGCAACATGGCCCTTCCCTTTCATACAGCTAACAGATCAACAGAGGCGGTACAAACTTGAGAGTGGGATTTGTCCAACTCGGCCACGACTCTGATCAAAGCAATGGTCATGCCATCAATGGAGAAAATGATAACTCATCCCAAAGACATGCCAGGAGGCTTCTGGAGAAGTCCTGGCCCATCGATGAGCACCTCAAGAACGAAAACCCTGACAATCTCTTCCAATGGATTGGGAAATGCATCGCTGAGGTTGTAGCAGACGGATGCGAGACGTTACAACTTCCATCCGACCAAACGATGCCGCTTGGCGTAACCTTTAGCTTTCCCATGGTACAGCACTCCATCTCACAGGCCACGCTCATGCCTATGGGCAAAGGCTTTGCTATCTCGTCTGATCAAGATCTCGGTGACCGCCTCATCGATGGGTATAACCGGGCGAAGTCACCCGAGCTGCCACCCATTCGAGTTGAGGCAATCGCCAATGACTCTGTGTCAACTCTAGTCTCTTTCATTTTCAACTTTGATGAAGCCAAAAACAGACGAGCTTCGCTTGGACTTATCCTTGGAACAGGGTGTAACGCAACTATCCCGTTGAAGTTGAGCCAACTTAATCCCTCCAAGCGCCCAGCGAGCGTGGTTGCTCGGCCGGACGAGCTGGCAGAGGACGTCAAGATTGCGATTAATACCGAATGGAGTATAAACGGTACTGCACCGCCGTTGCATGAAGTTGGGCTGGTGAGTCGATGGGACAAGGCATTGGACTCTCAGGGTGAGCTACATGGTTTTCAACCTCTGGAGTATCTCACGGCAGGACGCTACTTGGGCGAGCTGGGACGAATTATGCTGGTCGACTACTTGACGGAACACAAGGGAATTCCGTCAGAGACTCTGCCGAAGAAGCTGCTGCAACGGCATCACCTAACGACGACGTTTTTGAGTCACTTCAAACCACTGCGACCATCGGTCCTCTTGGCCAGCTTGCAGCAAGAATTTCCCGACTCGCCAGAGTTTGTGTGGACTGAGGATATTGCTACTGCGGTATATCGAATTGCCAAGGCTATCGAGGTTCGAGCAGCGGGTATCGTGGCAGCAGCGACGCTGGCTCTGCTCACTCTTGCAGGAGATGTTCCCGCAGAGGGGTCAAAGGCGACAGATGATGATTCTGAACTAGAACTAGGTGTAGGCTACACGGGGGGATGCATTGTTCACTTTCAGGACTACCTGCAGGACTGTCAGGCGTTCCTGGACCAGCTTCTCAGGCAACGATTCGGCGAGAGGAGCCAGTTACGAGTGGTACTCAGCCCGTGTCACGACGGAGGCGTTACGGGAGCGGGCATTCTTGTGGCTGCAGCATCACAGAGCAAGACGATAAACAAGTAGTGTAGACAAAGAGAGGGTTGCATACATTGGGGTGTTTGGGGGGCGGCTGGACCGCTTCGGTAATTGATCTGTTCCCGCATGAGTATTTTTTGGCTGGGAGCATGCATGGGTATTGTGAGGGATGGCTGTACTGTAAGCCGGGGGAGGGGGGTAATTGAAAGGAGGGGA
>JAAGWQ010000097.1:0-43087 GCA_013396295.1 Fusarium heterosporum | reverse complement strand
ATCCATGGGTTCCAAAGATTTGTTCCTGATAGGCTAGCACGACCTGGCGAAAAGTCGTTATGGAAACAACTTCAGGAATTTGACGATCATAGGGCCAAGATTTCCAGCGGCCGTAGTCGACATCATTCATCACGATATGCCAGGGAATTGGATGACATTACGCGAAGGCAATTAGCAGAGGACTCTGGCCTATATGGAACCTCTCTCCCCGAGAAGAAAGCACCGATTCTTGGTCCCTCAGCGAGGAAGCTATCGATGAACGTTATGGATACTGACAAGCCATCCCCCACGAGCCTCAAAAAGAATGCGGAACCAGCGCCAAAGCCCCCAAAGATAACAGCAAAACAACCAAAACTCATGAGGCAGATCAGTTTAGGCCAGCGAGGATTCGGCGTTGCTGCCCCAAAAGCGGTAATCGCAGAGATTAAGGCTGAGACAGTCAACGCATCTGGTGTTACGTCCAGTGAAGCGAAGCAGCCATCGACACCTCGGATACGTCCAGAGTTGCGCCCTAGTTCCCCTCAAACGATCTCCAGTCATCCATCGCAACTATCTGTACACAAATATCGATTAGAAGCTCCCGATACCATCATGGAGGGAGTACCTATGACTCCCAGCATTCCCATTCTCAAGAGGAACAATTCTGGACTTGACGTGGCCGCAATGCAGCTGAGAACAGCATCATCGGCAATTGGTTCGTCATTCAATAATCGACAGCAAAAGCAGGACGACGACCGCGATCAGAGGTATTCGGACGTCCTTCGTGCTGATGATGCTCAAAAGCTGTACACCAACAAACTTCGCGCTGGGGCATTGGCTGGTGATGTTCAAGACCTCCCTACGACTCTTTCACCTACCACTTCCATCACCCCATGGTTGACATTGTTGAACCCATCAAACCCGGAGAGTCTTGCGATCGACGATACTATCCTGTATAGTAGGTGGCAACACGTCTACCCTCAGATTGGCCAGATGAAAGTACAAAAATGGAAGGCTCTGTGTTGTCCTGCTTCTGTGCCATTGACGACCGAATACTTCCCCACAAAGCAGCAGTTTGATACCGAATATCACCGTCATCCGTACACGGTTGAAAAGGACGCGGATGACGATGTGGTTGATGAGCCCAAATCTCGTCAAGAGTTCATTCAAGAGTTGATCAGCTTACGATTCACACAAGGATTTCAGGTTGTGGTCGGCCCATGGGTTGCTCGTGCCTTTGGCCAGAGCTCAATGAAAATTGGTGACATCTTTTCGAGGAACCAACCTCTGGAGGATGGTACTAGTGTCTTTATGTCGGTCGGTAACAGCATTCACCAACTCTCATGTGTCAATGGTACAGAAGTAGAAGTGAACATATTCGTGCGAAAGCCAACCGATACCTCATTCACCTCTCTAGGCTTTTCGCCAATCTACAAGCCTGCTATTCGCACTCTGCTGGACGATACCTACGAAGCGCGAGAGATTGATCTCCTCACTCCTCGCCCTGAACGCAATTGGAACATGATTGACTCATACATTGCCGGGCATCATGATGAAATGCTGGATAGCCTTCGTTTCTGGCGTGCAAGATTCGTCCTTATTCCCGTACTTCGAAAAGACGTCCCGGTATCTAGAACACAAACGGGGGATCATGCAGAAGAGGTGCGAATTGAGGGTATCAAACGTCTTGCCCAGTCTTGGCAAAAATATCGCTATATTCCCCCCTCTGAACGGAGGTACCATGCAGCAAGTCAGCAGAAACGACGGCGCGACCCCAATCCTTTGGACATTGTATACAAAACCGATGATCCTTCGGTTGTTATTGCTGCGGAGGTGGAAACACTGCCTCTCACAGAGGGCCTTGAGGGTGTCCGAAAAGGGCTTGTGTCAGCCAAGGAGCGTTTCAAGAAGCCCAATCTGAATCTAGCTACACTGGCTGATGCTATGCAACAGCCTGTTGAGAACGGGGGCGCAAGGTTGCAGAACCGACGATGGCATCTTCGCCTCTACTCTGCATCTTTCATCGGATCTGATATGGTGACATGGCTGCTGGATAACTTTGAGGATCTCGACACTCGAGAAGATGCCGAGGCACTTGGCAATGCCTTGATGGCGCATGATGATTCGAAGTCCGCAAATCCCAAAGACAAGGGCTTGTTCGTTCACGTTGACAAGAGACATCAGTTCCGCGATGGCAACTACTACTATCAAATCGCACCTGAGTTTGCCAAACCTCATGTAGGGTGGTTCAACTCGCGGCGAATTGCTGTACCGCCAACCCCAATCCTTGAACCATCCAGTCGGGATTCACCTCGGGCTCTGATGTCGTCTCGTTCGGTTGAAGAGAGTGGCTCTCCAGCATCAACCTCTACAACACCAACAATATCGCTCACTCACGCCGTGAAACGATCCAGAGTTGTGTTGAGCAAAGTCATCAAGTATGACGTTGATCATCGCAGGCGATCATACAGACCAGAGAGGATTGATTTGCATTACGACCGACTTCACAACCCGGATGGTTGCTACCACATACGCATCGACTGGATGAATGTGACGACAAAGCTAGTGGAAGACGTGGTTGAGGGCTGGGCTCGCGAAGCCAGTCAGTACGGTCTGCGCCTTGTCGAGGTACCCATCAGAGAAGCTTGTAGCATTACTGAGACAAATCCCTTCAGAAGGCCGTATCGTATCAAGCTGGCTGTCCGTCCTCCGGATCAGAAGCCTGAGACGTACATGGATCCTAACTCTTTAGGCCCAACAACATCTCCAAATAAGCACTTCTACCAGACAGCAATTCTTAAGAAATTCGATTTTGTCTTGGATATGGAGGCATCGTCTAATTTCCCAAGCAACGTCGACGTGAGCTACTCCTGGGGTAAGCCAGACTACAAATACACCCAGTATATTCATCGCAGTGGATCCCTCCTGGCTGAAATCACTGATGAGGGCGACTTTTTGATCCTGGCGAACCGTCTGTATGCTAGTCGATCTGCAAATCCTCGCGATACACAAAATCGTTCATCTGAATCAACAGGTTTAGGCGAACGTGGCGGTCGCATGTCATCTTACGGCCCCTACTCGACATTTGGCATAGCAGAGGCAGCAACTCTAGCATCACCACTCATGAAGCCAACTCATTTCTACCACTCCCCGGCTCTGAAGCCCGTCGACCAACACAATAGGCCTTTGATCTCGACAACACCAGACCCCGATCAGCTCAACGCCGAGATTGATGAGTTCTGCAAAGACAAGGTGGCACTGGAGGAGTTCTATAAGGAAGCCTTGGAGAAGGGCCAAAAGGTCCAGGGCACGCCTGCAACAGCCCCAGTCTTGACACCACTGGAGGCTGTGCCTGAAGCTAGCATCCCAACGCTGGGATTACCGCCTGGTGTTCTGGGTGGGAATGATGGAGCGCCTACAAAGCGACTTAATAGTCCCATGTCGTTTCTCCGGAGGAGTAGCGTGCAGTATGATAGCGGCTCGAGTCTGACCGGACGCTGAGAGGTTTAGATGTTGCATAGGATACCATGATGAGTTAGTGATGCATATCAAGTAGATATTGGATAATGGTCAAATACGGGTCATCTTAGATGACAAATTCCTAGGGTATTGTTTTGACGAAACATCTATACGCAAGCATAGTTTAGTGAACCATTGAAGACCTCTCATACTATATGACCATGCATGAGTGAGTCAAGTTGGCTATCTGCGATGGAAGGATATTGAACTGCTCACTCGCCAAGGATTCAGCTACAAACATACAAAGTAGACTGGTCCCTTATTAGATCATGACTAGTTCATTCGCAAGCTCTATAATTTACTCAAGTGCCCAAAAGCTCCAGCTAATGAGCTACAGAAATCATTCATAACCAAGATAACCTTGCGCATCGTGTATTTTCAGGCCCCGCTGCATCCTTGCTTGAACCAGTAAACATAGAAAAGTAGTCATATATGTTGAGAAAGGTGACAAGCAGGCAACAATGATAGATAAAATAAAGAACCAAACAAAGCCCCCCCCTTTTTCCCAAAAGACAAGAAAAACATATCCCTCGCGGAGGTAATTGTTTCAAAACATGCCTTGGTCAATCAATTCCAGAATTCTTTCCCTTGTCTCCCCAACGCCAGACGTGCGTTCGTGTCTCCGCATTTACATGCTTATTTCTCGCGACGGTTTTCGCGTCGTTCATCTTCTGCCATGTCTTGCTGCTTCTCTCTACATCGCCTTCATTTGCACGGATAGTGTGAGTATAGTAGGATGGGTGGATGGATCATGGGCGTATGCGTTGAATTTCGTGGTATCATCGGCACTGTGGCTTAGTCTGCTTCTTCCTCAACTGTGTATGCACTGGTAGCATCTCCTTCCTTTATTAACCACATCTTGCGTCTATTGTCCGTTGAATTGCTCCTCCATGTTGGTAACGCCGGCTTCGACATTATGGTAGTCGAGTATTTCCGAGTACCTTTATCATGTTAGTTAGTTTGTGTAGTGAGGTGGATTCCACATTAGACTTACATCATGATCTTCCATGTATCGACGGGCAGGTCCGCGTCGTTGAAGCTCCAGTCAAATTTCTCCTCGGCAACAGGCTCATCTGTGGGGTCGTGGTAGGGAGACAGGTAGTCGTGAGCCAGGGCTTCAGTAGCAGTTATTCGCTTGTTGGGGTCAAAGACAAGCATGCGTTCGAGGAGGTCGATAGCTAAAGCTTTTGTCAGCTGAGAATTCTCAAAAGTCAATCTAATAATCCGTCAACATACCCGAGTCGTCGGCGTTCTTGAACTTGTTGCGAAGAGGCTGTCGCTCGCGTTTAGGTAGCGATTTGACGAATCGAAGAGTCTATCGATGATTAGCATCAGAAGTTCAGTGACAAGACACTACGGAGGTCAAATAACTCACGTTCTCGCTTGCGATGGTGTTGATAACATCATCAGGAGGAGTGCCGAGAAGCTCGGTGATGATGGAGAACTGATTGACGTGGTCCTTTCCGGGGAATAGAGGCTTGCCCTCGAGCATCTCAGCAAAGATGCAGCCAGCACTCCAGATATCAACCTCAATATCATATTTTTGCCAAGTGAGCATGATCTCGGGAGCTCGGTAGTATCGTGTAGAGACATAACCGGTCATCTGAGGGTCCTGAATTCGTGCAAGACCGAAGTCGCAAATCTTAAGATCGCAGTTTTCGTTGACGAGGATGTTGCTGGGCTTGAGATCGCGGTGAACAACGCCGGCTGAATGCACATACTTAAGACCACGCTGTAGAGGGAGGGTTAGTAGATATAACTTAAAACGCAAGGCTGAGTGCATCTAGGTGTCGCTTAACGTACCATAATCTGGTAAAGGAAGTACTGGATGAACTGCTTCTCGAGAGGGCGCGAGGTCAGTAATCGGTGAAGATCGGTACCGAGGAGCTCTGTGACGAAATAGCTGTAATGCAGTCAGCACAAGAACGTGGGGAGAGGAGGCGGGGGAGGGGTAGAGCTCCTCGAAGCTAGGCAACGCACATGTCTTCCAGGGGAGAAATGAAGATATCGCTGAGAGAAATAACCTGATAGGAAAGTCACATTAGCATTCAGAAGCTCACAGTTGCTCAAAGTCGAGGTGAGGCCAAGCGAAACGCTGTATGAATTGCCATAGACGAACGCGTTTCAAGGGGGGCTGCGCGGAAAATGCGGAGGGAGGGTTTGGCGCTCACGTTTTCGTGTCTAAGGTGCTTGAGAAGCTTCAGCTCACGGTATGTGCGCTTGGCGAGCACAGGTGTGCTGAAAGGCTTCATGATCTTCTTGACGGCGACATTTTGGTTGGTGAGTTGATCCCGAGCAGAGCTGTGAAGAGGGGCTCAAGTCAGTCACAAAGCGCAAAAGTAGTTGGGACAATCGTGCGAACGTACCAAACGAGACCAAACGCTCCCATACCAACAGGCTGGAGATCAGAGTACCTGTACGCAGAATAGGTCAGTAGTGTGATCGAGGGATGGCTGGCCAGCTTCGAAAAGCATGCTTAACTCACCTCGAGGTGATCTCGAATGTGGTGCCGAAAATCTGGGCGCGTACGAATTCGGCCATGGTGAAGATGTGATTGTTGAGCGGGGGATTTGAGGATGAGGGGAATGAAAGATGAAGAGTTTCCTACGTGTAAAAACGAGGAATAGAATACCGAGATGAGGTATAGATGATGGTGGGCGGGGCGCAGACGTAATCGTCTAGGATCGTAGTGCCAAGGTTGTTTGACGGTCCTGTCGAACTTTGCGTTGCGGTGCGAGATAAAAGTAGAGACCAGCAAAGAGGTAGGTAGTCTAGACTGGCAGAGTTAAGTTGAGCTGAGCTGCTAAATTGGATGGGCTGCTGGGGAGGGAAATGGAAATGGGATGGACCGATAATGGGTCAGGTGAATGGGAAATCGACGATCGAGCAAAAGACGATGACCGTGACCGGGGGTAGCAGTAAAAAAAAGCGATGCAGGTTTCGATGTCGATGAGGAGAACGTATCGAGCGGGGGGCGGGAACAAGACGCGCGAGATTTTACTGGACAGTAGCGCCTATTTCTATTTCACTGGAAGATTTCGTCCCACAGTGATTGATTACTTGACTGATTGATCGCCAGGTTTCTTTTTCGTTGTTTTGCCTTTGGCCGTCTTTTCCCTTGATGGTACTAAAAGCGTCGTTGACAGGTCGAGTTGGCGGGGTAGGTAGCGTAGGCGAAGCGACGTGTCTGTCTATCAATCACTGTAATATTAGCGACTGCCAATAACAAGCCAAATAAGAGAAGGGGAAAAAGACTCAAGCCAATGCTCGGCACATTCACAAAGGAAGAGAAGCAACAGGCACTAGAGTAGATAGGCAACCGCTGTTGAATCGGAAACGCTCCAGGAGTTGTCTTGCAAGCCCAGGCTTGTGACTGGTGAGGGGCAGCTCCGGGCGTGGAGACTTGTGTCCGAGGCTTGAGATTGCCCTGGAGTCACCAGAAACGGCACCCAAATCGGTGTGGTTCTGAGCCTGTGAACCAGGCCTGTCGTCTTGGACACCGCCTGGAGGCCAAGTCAAGTCCGGCTCTTTTCCCTCAAGTACTGTGCCATCCGCCGCCGCAGCTGTGGGGTCCAAACACAAACAGGTTGAGCTCCATCAAGATGAAGTGCCTTTGACGCCATCGTACTCCAATAATTGATAGTCGGCCGCCAACAAGATTGCGTTACAAGATCCAATGCCATTGCTTGCCCAGTATGTATAAGGGAAACATGGAGTGCAGACACTGGCCTGGAGGGGAACTCTGGGGTATCATCTTGTTTGGCAAAGAGTGTTAGCTTACCTATTCTCTCCTTCAATTGCGAGACTCGTTTCGAATAAGGATTGTTTCCTCTTTGGCCAAGTGTCGATCGGTGTGCTGGGGGTACTATGTAGGACGTGTCGGGTCGCAGGGCGCGCGTGAGCAGTCAAGCAAGTAGAAGAGAGGGAGGAGAAGACTGTAAAGTAAGGTAAGGTGGAATGGAGAGGAGAAAAGCGAGAATTCAGCAAGAAAGCGAGTTCTGTATATGGGTTGGGGAGGGTTCAAGTACATATATATGGTAGGACTGATGATATCGAATTAGTACCTTGGGTACGTACTTTACGGTAGGTATTGGAGGAGTCAGTGAAGCACTGTAGGTACCTCCCACTATCATTGGATTGTGTAGACGGAGAGTCACCAGCTACCTGGGTACCTGGGTGCCCAGTGGGTTTTTTCTATGGTGGGGGGTGGGGGAGGGGGGACATTGAGCTCCGGGGTTCCATACCTTAGACAGAAGGAGTAGATCCATCATGACTTTTCTACGGATACCTTAGCAGTTTCTGTCTACCTTGGTACCTTCCTTCTAAGGGCAGATCAGATCAACGGCCTATCCCTTGTTCCTTGTCACCGTCTATTTGCTGTCATCTGCCTCTATTACCTGCTCTAACTAGTGTGTACCTGCCTATCAAGTAGGTACTTGCAGTACATGCCTAAGGTGATGGGAATCGAGATCTCTCGGTCGTTGTGGATATCAAGGTTAGACTTGGATGCAACTCAGAGATGCGGTTTCTCCTCGAGTAATGCGGAAAGTTGAAAACTTTGATCGGACCCCCTACTTACCAGATAAATCACAGTACTTACCTACCTAGTCCTTGCAAATCAGGGTCCTTGAGAAGTTGTTTTGTTTCCACCGCGCACGTCTTTTAGTCATGAGATTCTTTGAGGGAATCGTTGAAGAGGTGCTGGTGAACAGTGTACTTCCTAGCCATTTACAGCTCAACTCTATAAAGACCATAATCTATTCTCAGACCCCCTACAAGCCAGTGTATCGTCTTGTTGGGATAATGGTCCTCGAGTCAACCTCTGATGGCAGCTGCCATGATGAGCTGCCAAGTCTAAGTCTGCCCTGTATCATATATGGACTATTACCTGCCTTACTCCTACACAACGTAAGGTAGCATCGTCTATCGCATAAATTACAACTCTTCCTCATCATACTTACTCATTCATGCTTTTCCCTTGCTGTTCCTGTTTTGTCCCCTTGTATTGTGTCCTCAGAAACCTGTCTTCAATAAGTAGAACTGCTTGTTTCTCAAAATGACGTCAATTGAGCCTCCACTCTCTTACCCCTGTTTTTGACAGCGCACGCCCAATGTACCATGCACGCTTGGGCACCCTCTTAAAAAATGTCTTTTTTTTTCTTTCCCTTTACAACGGCGCCAGGACCCATTCCAACTCTCCAACCCCAAACACGAGCTGGTACCTCTACACCAGAATTTACCCGTCACGGTACTTATGGCCCCGATACGTCATGGTCAACGATGCAACCCGCCCATCGTGAATTTGATGCACCGATCGAACATTCTCCCGAATAGTCTCGGGAGTGGAGCCACTTCTTTTTACCTCTATTCCATACCCCAGTGCTCAAAGTCCTTAGCTAAAAGAATTTAACTCCGACGCTGCAACTACTACCAATTGTCCAGGTTTCCATGCAGCTCTTGTTAACTACGTCATTTTTTCACAGGCACAGACAGATTCAATCGATTGCTCACTTTACTCCAGGAGATAAGAGAAGCTAAAGCTGGCCCGCTGAGACCATGCAGAAAGCAGACTTCACTTCACCATAGAGGGTGCTGTCCTGTCAGCGATTCATGCACTGATCAGTGCCCGAGTGTGGAAGGAATGTCACTACCACTATCATTGATTAATTGCTTGTTATGCAGTTGCGGTGACAACTCACAACATTACAGGCGAGTGTCATGGCATTGTCATGATGGCCATGATCGACTTAGACACCGCCCAGGGCTGAATATGAGTCGCGTAAAGACAACTCAACCTAATATCCCTAGTCGGCGCATTCATGTCACTAAATATATCAGAAACTGCAAGCTCCAAGCTCATGAGACGATACTTGTAATCTCACTAAAGGATCATCATCATCATCATCATCATTGAACCCCGGCCTCTCAACACGAACATGCCCTGTCGATCAGATCACATACCCTCCATCCCTTTTCGCATATTAGAATCATCTTCGATCCTCCCCTAACCCAGCAGCCTCTCCCGCCCCGGATCGACTATACCTTTCCGGGTTGAGGCCAGTTGATCGACATCCATAGAATCCCTAGATTCTTCTCTGCATCAACACAGATCTGGATCTGATCTTGATAGGGGCGAGTAACCATGGGAACGCCCGCCCCAAATGTTCCAGCTATTCGGTACCGAGTCTTAACGGTCCACTACCTGACACCACGTCCGCTAGGTTCGGTTGTTACTGTATTCGTACTCGTGTCTTTCTTTACCTGTCTACCTGAGGCTGCCTCTTCTGACATCATCCCTTTCTCTACCTTGTGGCTCTGTTCTTACAACACAACAGATACGGGCATGCGTTTTACACTTTCACGTCCGGATTTGCATTTGGCCTCGCTGTCTTTTGTTCATGATAAGACTACGCTTCATCCCAACTGACAAAATGCATTATCCTTACTCAGGACTATGCCCGTCTCCACGCACCTACCCTGTACAATGTGCATTGCAGGATCAAATCTAAGGGAAGCACCAAAGCCGCGGTCTAAGCTCAACAGCCTCATGAAGACCATTGTTTTGATGCACACATGCACGCACGAAAGAAGGCCACAGTAAGGAATTCATGGCGATTTGAGGGTTAGGGTCCATCATGTCTGTTTCATTACTCAGGGAGGGGTAATTACACTATCCATCTTGTCTCTTGTTCCTTACCATGAGTCTCGCAATTCGAAATTGTTATCTCCCACCAATTCCGCGCGCAGTCTGTACTTTCCCTTCTCCCTTCCTTGCCAATCTTGTCTACCCCGCTGGTCTATGGGTCTATCCGCATGCCCACGCCCATCCTTCATCATAAGGTGATATTTTACGATCTAATCGTGGACGACAAGAGGCTCGGCGTTCCAGATACTCTCGGCATACTCGTCTATGCATCGATCACTGCTGAAGAAGCCCATGCGGGCAACAGAGGTGATTGTCTTCTTGATCCATTCTTCCTGGTTCTGGTACGCCTCATCCACAAGCTTGTGTGTTTCGTTGTAGCTGTGAAAGTCATCAGACACCAGGTAGTAATCGCCGTGGTCACGAACGGCTGCAACCAGAGCGCTAAAGTCGTGTACGGAGCCGAAGGTGCCCTTCTCAATCTCGGCAAACACTTTCTGCAGATCAGGGTCGATCTCGTGGGAGCCGTATTGGTGGTTGTGTCGGAGGTCCTCGACATCTTCAGCGAGGTTACCGAATAGGAAGATATTGCTCTCGCCAATCTCACGAGTGATTTCAATCTGAGTTTAGTTAGCAAGAAATATTCAAACGTGTGGCCTGTATGTTACTTACGTTGGCACCGTCACATGTACCAATGATGAGCCCTCCATTCAACACAAACTTCATGTTACTGGTTCCAGATGCCCTATCACGTATGTTAGCCACTCGCTTATTCATATGTATAAGTCGACTCACTCAGTGCCGGCAGTGGAAATGTGCTCGCTGAGGTCCGAGGCAGGGGTGATGATCTCGGCCTTGCTAACGTTGTAGTCGGGCAGGAAGATAACCTTGAGGAGATCACCAATGTCCTTGTCGTTGTTCACCACAGAACCGACAGCGTTAACCAGATGAATAATCTGTTTTGCCATCCAGTAACCGGGCGCGGCCTTGCCTCCGAATATGGAGACACGCGGGACAACCTTCTTGCGCTCCTCAGGAGATAGCGACTTGATGTAAAGGTATCGGTGAATGACACCAAAGATGTTGAGCTGCTGTCGCTTGTATTCGTGAATCCTCTTGACTTGAACGTCGAACAAAGCTGAGGGATTCACGGTGACGCCAACGGCAGATTTGATAAGCTTAGCAAGTCGGACTTTGTTGGCATACTTGATCTCGGACCACTCCTTGCGGAATTCTTTATCCTCGGCATATTGCTCAAGCTTGTTCAGATTAGTGAGGTCCTTCAGGAAGCCATGACCTCCGACCTTGGAGGCGATGAGCTCCGAGAGACGAGGGTTGGCCTGATGGAGCCAGCGACGAGGGGTGATACCGTTGGTCACGTTGGTGAACTTGTCGGGGCCATAGATCTCGACAAAGTCCTTGAAGATGGTAGTCTTGATGAGATCCGAGTGCAACTCAGCAACACCATTGACCTTGTGCGATCCGACAATCGCCAAGAATGCCATGCGAACCATCTTTGTCTGGGACTCCTCAATGATGGACACTCTGCTCAGGATGTCTCGATTGTTGGGAAAGGCCTTCTCGACCTTCTGGAGGAAAAACAGGTTAATGTCATAGATAATCTGTAGATGGCGGGGCAGAAGGTGCTGGATCAAACCAACAGGCCATTTCTCGAGAGCTTCAGGCAGGACCGTATGGTTGGTGTAACCGAACTAATCAAACGTTAGGTGACTAAATAGCAACTGTTGCTTGGAACAAGAGACTTACAGTGTTGACAACAATGTCCCAAGCCAGATCCCATTCGAGATGCTCAATATCAATGAGAATTCGCTGCAACTCGACGATGGCGAGTGTAGGATGGGTATCATTGAGTTGGATGGCGACCTGCTCGGGGAACTCCTTCCAGGGGCGGTTGGACTTCTTGAAACGGCGAACAATATCATAAAGAGAGGCAGCAACCCAGAAGTACTGCTGCTTCAGACGGAGCTCTTTTCCGCGCTCCAGGTTGTCGTTAGGGTACAACACGGCACTGATGGTCTCAGCCCGCTGTTGATCGGCAACCGAGCTTTCGTAATCGCCATTGTTAAACTTCTGGAAATCAAACTCGCCGCCTGATGCTTTACTGGACCATAGTCGTAGGTTGTTGGTGGTAGGTGTATCATAACCGGGGATAGGGACATCATAGGCAACAGCCTGAACGATCTCACCACCCTCCCAGATAGCAACAGTCTTTCCATTCTCATCAGTGGTCTTTCTAGCATGGCCAAAGAATTGAATCTGTGGTCCGGTTAGTCATCTCTCATTAATATAACCATCTGTACCTTACATCAACAGTAACATCATGTCGAGGGAACTCCCACGGGTTGAAATCGAGCCAGTAATCAGGCACCTCAACTTGGTATCCGTCTACGATTTCCTGTTTGAAAATTCCATATCGGTATCGAAGGCCATAACCCCAAGCAGGGTAGTTGAGGGAGGCCAGACTGTCAAGAAAACAGGCAGCGAGTCGGCCTAGACCACCGTTACCCAGCGCGGCATCGTTCTCTTGAGTGATAATATCCTCAATTCGAAAGCCAAGCTCGGCAAGACCAGCTGGCCGATTGTGTTAGCATGTGAACGATGAACAAGCGGTAGAAACTACTCACCCTTTGCTGTATCCTTCTGGCCCACGTTGAGCATGGCATTGTCCAGAGCGCGGCCCATCAGGAACTCAAGACTGAAGTAGTAAACTCGCTTGGAATCGCGATAGGTTTGTCTTTGTTGAGTTCGATTCCAGTCAAGAATCAGTCGGTCACGGAAAGCCAGACTTGTCGCAGAGTAGGCTGCGTGCTCATCACAATTGAAGACAGAACGAGCGAGAGTGGTCTCAACATGGCGCACAACCTCCTGCTCGAAGCCTTCTTTACCAGTAAAACCTCTAGACTGGTTGCGCTTCCAAGCTTCACGCTGGGGTTCGGGAATTGATGCTGTTAAGTGGTGTAAGTACGAATTCTCAAGCAGACATCTCAAGCAGCGTTGAAGGGGAACGTGTGGGGCGGAAAAGGTTGGGTGATTGAATATTCCGAAACGAGTGCTTAAAAAAGAAGGAAGTCTATGGGTTTTTTTTTTATTTGAGTAAACATACCCTCGAAGCTCTTGATTTCACCAGGCCCGAAGCCAGTGGCAGTTCGTGTGTGTTTGGGGCGGGAGATGCCTGCGGGGCCAACAGCACCCTGAATGTCGACGATCGGGGCCGAGGTGGAGGGGCGCCTCTCACGGGTGGGCAGACGTTGCTGTTCAGATGCCATTGCTTCTATCCACAATCTTGTTAGTCGAGTGATGAGGCAGAAAAGTGAATTGCTGAGCGAGAAAAGAAAGACAAGGGCTTTCCAGGTGCAAGCACGTCCATACGGTAGTTAAGTACTCGACCGCCATTATCAGACCCCTTGTATGTTTGAGAGGCGAGAATCAGATCAGATCAGATCACCTACCTTTGGGTTTGCTGATGCCACTGAACAAGTACTATACGTCAGATAAGACGACTGGCTAAAGACACGAGATGTGCTACTTCGTCTGGGTGGGGGAGCGGGGTCGAAAAGTGCAAGGTAAAGTTGCAGTAGCTCGTTGGATGCTCTGCTTTTATCGCGGAGGCTCAGAATCCTGATAAGTGTAGGAGACGGGGTAGTGAGCAGATCAATGGGTTTATATGCAAGGAGAGCCCGTAGTTTGATAATCGCCGAGTGAGATTTCGTGTTCGTTGAGCCCGCTTGGCAGAGATACTTTGGTGGATGGAGCCGTCCGGCGAGGTCGTTTAGCTCATGCGGATCCGGAGAAGGCGGGAGCTTGGAGAACAGGGGAAGCTCGGTGGAGTTTGACAAAAGAGAGATATGGAGAAGTAGAACGACAAGGGGGAAGTGAGAGGGGATAAAGATGAGTTTGCGGGGTGTCAGTCGATAAATTGATGCTATAAAACGAAGATGGAGAAGTTAGAAGAGGACGAAGAGGGTGGAAAAAGCAGGAGGAATTCAAGGAGCTCGAGTCATTAAGTGAACTGAGGGAAGCTGAGCTGAGCTGTAGCGAGCTTACATACTGCGAGGAAGGTACGACGATATCAGTCGATGGTGGGAAAGAGGGATGGGGGGAGCTTCCCGGTTCCGTCTCCTCCACTCATGGCACCATCCACATCCATCATGACAACCTCAGGACGACAACCTCAGGACAAGACAAGACACTACAACATAACAACAGTTTTTGTTAGCGTATCTGCAGGGCTCTACTAATAGCAATAATATCTAACCCGTGTTGGGCCGCGTTCTACCTCTTTGGCCCTGGTCGTCCGACAATGTCGTCCTCTTGTTTGTTGCATACCATACCATTGCATTGCCAACCAGCAGAGGCATGATTCCCCCTCTCCTACAGCAACCGCTCTGTGACATGACGACATTGTCCACGCACACCTCTTTTTATAGGACACGCGGTGCATTCGGTGTCAGAAGCAACCCAATTACTATTAGGACTGCTGCAAGCCTGGCTTTTTGTAGTAGCTCGGCACATAGTGTGCTACCTACTATAATGGCATGAGTGGATGGTAGATGTCGCTGTGGTGGGTTTCCTCCAATAGTTTCTTTCTCATCTGAACATACAAGTACATACAAGTCCTTGATGGATCGATTGTCCCTCCAACGGGACCCAGACCCTGAATTGCAGCTGCAAGAGCCTCCATTCCATTATACGGTCCATTGGTTGTTTCTATTGACTGGTACAAATCTAGACCATGCTGAACTCTATTGTCAAAGCGACTCATCACACTTATAGCAGAATAGACCCGCTCACATACGCAGGCTCACCTTAGCGCAATTGTTGAATGCGGGGTTGTAGTGCACTCTCAAATGCCTATACAGCACCTTTTTCAGGCAAACCGAACTTAAGGTAATTCCGAGATGATAGTTGAACCAAGTACCTAAGGTATGTATCATTATACGGTGACTCTGAGCCCACACTACATACTTTGGCAAGTTTCGGAGGACACAAGACCGACTTTGAGATTGAACCCCCAACAATATTGGATCTCACTAACCTGCTACCCTAAGTCAAAACAGCGTCGAATGTCTAACATCCATCTAGTCGCCCTATCAACTTATTGCGTTCCAAAAAGGTACAATTCTTGGGAGGACCATTCAATCGTTCGCAAGATTCTCCGAGCGACCAATTTGTTGTACTGGTTGCCATGGATAGTTCAACACACATTGACACTGGATCGCCCAGGTTTCGAGCGTCGGTCTGGGGTGCGTGTTCCCCGCGTGGGTAACACCGAGATGGGTCCTGTCAAAGACGTTAATGTGGTCTAAAAACGTTGGGCACAACCATCAAAAGCAAGCTCTGTTGCATTGCGCTTCTACATGCATGCATACATGTATGCATGTGCCCATTGCCTTAGCTTTACCTTGCCTAAGCATTCAGATGCTAGGCATGTTACTTGTACTGCTGCACGTGCTCGATCTGGGCTTTGAGAGTACGGATTCAGGGCGGGATATCTGTATCTGCAATCATAAGCCATACCTAACCTTCGTAGTCTGCTAGTCTAGTCATCGATTGAGTTTAACTATTGCATATCTCGATATCTTAGACAAATGCTATGCCTACACGATACCAAACCACTGCTATGACCCCTACGATCCCTGGGAAGGCAGCCTCTTGGCTTTTTTAAGCTCTATTACATCTCTCTCACTATTAGATAAGGTAGGTAGTCATGATTGATGTAGTTCACCAGAGTTGGCCCTTACCCACTAGCTTGTCGATCGCCTCATGGCTCGAGGTCAAAGCTCCAAGCCACATCCAGCCCCCTTCCTCATTGAGCCCACTTCAATTCAAGGTACGGTACATACCCAGTCCCTGGTCATGAAATCTGTCACAAAACGCTGACCTCTTAAACTTTATAATCTACTAGTCTATGCACCGGTGACCTTGGTAACAGAACAATAATAACACGTTTTGTAGATCCTTGAGCTATTAGACCTATTGTGTTGGAGATACTTGCCCGCACCTGACTAGGACGCCACGCTCATTTATCCCTGGGCATGCCGATTCCTCCCTGTAAAAAGCCCGTCTTTCAATACCCATTATATACCCGTCTTGTGCAAAAGCAGCCTGTCAAAAGCGTTCCCGTGCCCTAAATATCGTCAATTCGTCTCGTTCAAACCGAGAGCTACATATATACCCTGGAACAATGCAGCAATCCATTAGCATGCCAGCCCAGCCCAGTTCCAACTGACGTTCCCAGCCAGCTCCAATGAACACCGCTCTCCATAGAAACGGAAACCATACGCCTGCTTCTCCCCATCTCTAAAGTCGACAAAAAGCCATAGGAATGTGACTAGCATCATGCCTTTGCTTGTTCCACCCTTGGGAATTGTCTCCCAATCCGTTGTACCCAGAATATTTCACGAAGCGGCTTCAGGACTGCAATCCGAACCGCTTGATGACTCCCACCTCGTCTCGCCCTGCCCATTTCGTCCGTGCAACCCCCCAGCCAAGCCAATTAAGATATATAGACTAGATATCAACGTAGCCTGAGTGTACTCTTAAGGTGGTATTCGTCGAGGTCTGTCGATTGCGTGCCATTCAAGTGAGCGCAGTTCATCAAGAATATCAGCATTAGAGAATATCCCACTGGCAGCCCCCGGGTTGCTGTTGTACGGGCGTGCTCGAGGCAGATTCATCGGATCGAACGTAGAGGGGAAAAAAATAAAACAATATAAAAACAAAAAGCAAGGACAGCATAAGATGGAGCTCGTCCTTACTTCGTACTCCAAACTCCAAAAAATGCTCTCGGCGCTAGCCACCAGTTCCGTGCCCTGACATCATAGTTAAAATTAAAGTGAGCAGCATGCAACTATCAGAGAATGCCCGAATCCTTAAGGGCATTGTTCAGGATAGTTTCCTTTACTGCTGCAAAAACGAGTCGGATGTTTGACGTGTCTGTTGCTTGTGTCAAACTGTCTTGTGTCAGTACCTGAGAGCTTATCGGATCAGCTTGGACTGAACTTACTGGGGATAAAGATTCAAATGCGCCCGATTAACTTGGTTGAATCGCCATAGTAGATACTTGGCTGCTTTGTTGACATCATTGCCGCCTGAGTAGTCGGGGAAGTAATTCCCCAGTGGGGATCTACTCAGCTTCTGCTTGAAGATGTCGACCTTGTTGAGGAACAGGATGATACTTGTACGCATGAACCACCGCGAGTTGACCACAGAATCAAAAAGCAGTAAGCTCTCCATCATTCGATTCTGATTTCTATATTAGAACATACTTGCATAATGTCAACCAAAGAGGCATCAACTCACCTGGCTACTTTCCTCGAGCAGGACCTGATCATACTCGCTCAGAGCTACGCAGAAAATGATTGATGTCACATTCTCGAAACAATGTATCCACTTCTTTCTCTCACTTCGCTGGCCACCTACATCAAACATACTTGATGAATGTCAGTAAACTTCGTGCCAGATGCAGGTATCGCATGGTCTTACTGTATGCTTAACTGGCCCATCTGGAATCTCGTCTCATATATACCTGTCGTCTTTGTTCGCGCCCGGAGAACATCCATTTCGTTTGGTAAGTAGTCAGGTGCCACTATTCGCATCGCTTCTTGGAAGAAACTGTGCCAAGTCACGTTAGAACTAAATCACACCATGGACAGTTTATCTGTAACATACTATTCTGCCGAGTCCATGAGGTAGAACTCAGTCTGATGCTCCATGAGTAGATCCTTTGCTGGATCGTTCCATAGAGATTGCACCGCAGCACCGACTTTGGGATCTATATGCGCTTGAGGACCAGATTCAGCTTGGTACTCCAGCAGATATTCTGCATATGCTTTGTTTTCTTCGTTTTGGGGCTCAATATCGAATTGTTGCATAGCCATAATTACAGCTTTGGCGCATTCGACAAGATTCTTGAAAACAGTTGGCCGGTAATTGAACAATTCATCTTCTGAGTAGCCCTTGAGGTGAATAATTTTCATCTGCTTGACAATCGTCGACTTGCCGCTCTCACCAGAACCTGCGATCACAGTTAATCATCGAAATCCGTGATGAGAACACCACCTGCTTTTAAAAAAGAAAAAGAAAAAAAAAAAAACCCTTACCTAGTAGCAAGATCTTGCACTCCTTCCGCAATCGTTTCGAGTCTTCTTCGAGGACTTTATCGATGGCCTGGCTCTTCTTCTTCTGATCCACCTCCTCATTGCTTGAGCTCATGCATGCGCCCATTTTCGCAGTTTAAAATGGGGCCTGGATAGGGCCCTCTGTGATTTGAATTATAAAGGCGCGTTCGGTATTCGGTTCAATTCGTGTTGTAGGATATAATGTATCTTTTTAGAAGTGCATGACGGTCGTAACAAAGTTGCGAAAGTAAGCGGTGTCGACTAATGTGGAGATGCTGGAAAGGTCGACAGTCGGGAGAGCTTTTGTGGTTTGAATTCCGTCGTGCTGTTTCTATTTCAATTCGAGATCACGATTGGCGATGGCTGATGAATAGATGCGTTAAGAGCTAGCGATGCGAACGACAACCGGTTACGCCAAGGGCAGACGAAGAGTTCGGGGAGATCGGGTCGTGGCGGGTGAGGAACGACAAGCAAGAACTAAAGTCTCGAGAAGATATCCTTAGAATGATGTGTCGAAGCCGGGCCAGCGAAGCCGAAAGGGTTGAAAAGATGGCGAAAGGAAGTCGGTTGGGATATACCTGGGTATGTCGAGGCTAGAAGGAGAATGTTTGGCGGTGGGCAGGCGAAAGAGAGATGGATGGATGGACCTTGTCGCTCCAGATGGTCGGCCGTAACCAGCTATGGGACAGTGCTGGGGAGCTTCGCGGAGGCAGGGCGAGCGGGCGAGAGAGACTAAGAGGTACAAAGGCACCAGGGAACCTCGACGATGACGAGACAAAGTCGGCGGAGGACGGCGCCAATTGGTGTGAGAGCCGACAGGTGGAGAAGGGAGTGAGCGCAGGGGTGTGGAAGCCGGCACGAACCAGTGACGGGCGGTTGGAGATGAGAGAATTTAGAGCGGAAGCCTTGGGGCTTGGTCTTTGAGGCTTGGGGGTTGAAGCCCATGGATCTGGCCAGGTTGAAGGGGCGTATGCAGCCAAAACCGAAACCAAAATCAAAATCGAAACCAAAGCCAAAGCGACTAGCAGGTAAACTAACTGCAGTAAGGGGCGCGAATCAGGATGCGTGCAACACAGCCGGATATCGTTGGTTACAGAGAGACTTCGACCGTTCGTGGAAGAGTCGATTTATCAGACGATTCGTCAATTGGTAATGGTCCTAGCCTGAGAGTAGTGCAAGCGGGAGCGATGTCATAGAACAAAATGTAATCACGTCTTAATCCAGTGAAACGTGTTGGTGAGCGTTGGCTCCAGAAGAGCTACCTGCCGACTCTTACTCAGGGAGATGAACGAGATCTATTATAGGATCGAAAATACAGAGTATTAAGCATGGCTCTACCTTGGTCAAAAGGAAGGGGAAAAAAGAAGAAGAAAAAAGAAAAAAAAAAAAGAGAACAACAACAACAACCAGAGTTATCTAGAGGTAGCAAATGAAAGTGGAAAGTATAAGTCGATACATCCCATAATGGATGCCTGCCAACCCAACCACGTCCAACCCAATCCAATTCGACTCACAACCGGCCTTTCCAAGCTCTATTTCAATTATAGAACGAAGGAAGGGGACGGGGACCTCCAGCTCCAGTTCCAGTTGGCAATGCAATAGCAAGGGGCGTAGCCGTGCAGGTGCAACCCCAGCGCTATTCTCCGCCGAGATCCAATGCCCAAGTTAACTTCCATGCCATCCGTTCAATTCCATCCATATTCATGATCCACACCAAACCCAATTCATTTTTGCATCGCATCAACAATACCTGTAAAGAGAACAGGTTGTTGCCAACTACATAATGCACGGCTCCCTTGAAATAAAAGTTGACTGAAGCCGCTTTCCGAGTGTCTAGCTAAGGCCCGACTAAAACATCAAACATAGAGTACTCCCTCTACAATCAGGATACGTCAAGTGCACTTTGATTCCGTTCCCGTTCCCGTTCCCATATTGCAGTGCAACAGCATCATTCACCAACAGCCTGGTCTGGACCGGTTAGTTTCCCGGGCCAAAACAACGTGGCTCATCAACGCTGGGCTTCTCGCATTCACCATTCGTCATCCGTGCCTGCTGGTCGACAGTGAGTGAACTGGTAAAGCCACAACTTGTACTACATCCTGCCGCCTTGGTTGAACCAACCTATCGGGACTTTCTTGTTCCTAGCTTTGGCTCTGATTCTGGCTCTGAAGTAGAATCCAAATCGTGTCTCCTGAACCGGGGATACAGACTGACTACATGCGCTGCTTAGCTACGGATACCTTGTTTGCATTCACCAGGTCAAGTCCCTTCCTTAGCTCAGTTTGACTTTATAATCAAAAGCAAGGAACCCAGAACATATTCAAGTTGTCGCAATTAGGAATCAGTCACTATGTTACCAACTCGACATGGTACCAGACTTTTCACGTCTATAGTTTCATCTTTACATGGCCAAAAAGAACGCATCGTAAGAGGCAATTGGCCCTGGCAACTCCTCGACCTTTGCACGCAGCTTAGCACAGATCTTGTTGCAATTGGTCGCCGACATGTTTCCCAAAAGGTCTACATGACAAAACTCTTTGATGAATTAGGCGTCCCGTCAGCCGCGACCGTCCCTCCGAGGCAGTCCGTCAGGCACTGATCGGCGTACTATCCGTAGAAGCGCGTCTTTTGTCGGCCGATGTCTCAAACCCTCATTCGTTACAACTTGGCAAGATCGCCTTTGACTGCAAAGCTTTTGCTGGACCTTACAGGTATAAAGCAATACCAAGAAGTCATCACAGTTTCTGTCAAGAGCCAGCAACACAAGTCTCTCCCGATTTGGATTGTATAATTACATTGGACCCTCATCGAGGTTTAGATGGAATGGCGGGTCTGGTGGGGGAGATTGTTTTGCCGCCCGCACACGGCAGCCCTCTCGGCCCCTCTGTTCACGGAATTTTAACTTCTTCAACTGATGCCCCCCTGTAGGGACCGCGGCTCCCCATGCTTTTTGAGCTGTCTTAGCTAATGACGACTCGTCCAATCTGGGCCTCAAGGCTCGTCGCTGAGGGCGCTGCCCGTAGCGGGATCTCTTAAGGTTGGGGGCGACGTATCCGCATTCCTCGACTTGCGCTGGGTTGATTTGAGAAGTGGGTTTGCATTGTTGCTATCCAGCAGACCCATGGGAAAATGGAGCTGAAGACCTACAGAACCTCAAGGTCTTTTGATCAAACAAAACACTCACAACAATGAGGGCAGAACCAGCTCAATGAGATTTTCGACCAGGGGTCCCGTAAGGATTCCTGGAGACAAAGTGGAGCACTGCTGCAGTGTTCACACCCATGTTATTACAGTATATCAACCCTTGCTGCATTAGTTAATACCTGCAGAAGCACCTCTCGCCAGTTCCCAGAGACTTCCCATCTCCTTCACCGATGGACAGTATTACCAGGCTCCCATTTCCAAAGCACACTAAGCCTTGCCTCAACACGCATTGTTGCATGCTGACTTGCCAGAAATACAACCTCATCCCATGCTTCAATCTACAGCATACTCGAGGAACAGGGAGCCAAGATTGCAAAAACACGGGTGCCAGCCAGCCCTTGAGATTCCCAAAAGACCTTCCCCTAGCACTCACATGATTCCCTGTTGAGCTGGCATCATTCATTTGGAGAAACATGTACTTCTTATGATTGGACATGGTACACCAGAACAACATCAGCCACCCTCTTTATGTGTGCGTTGAGTTTTCTTTTCATTTTACTGCGTGGCTTTGAAACATTGAACTAAATACATGAAGCATCATCTACAGTGCTCAAAACTGGTTGGAGAATAGAAAGCACTTGCACAATCCCTCCAAATGATCCTGTAAGAGGCTTTGCATTGATGAACATAAACCTAAATTGACATGGCAAAGCATTTATCGTGTCTAGTTACAAACTCCTCCACTTGACGGGTAACTTATTCCTTTGACGTCGAGTTAGCGCCGTGATCTCCTTGCTTCTAACCAGGCCCTAGACTTTCTTTGATGCTGTTATTATAATCATTTTGATCTTGGCTTTAATATAGGGATCATCAGTAGGACCCGAAAGCGAAGGGCTTTATCAATTGCTAACGAATCGGGCGATGTGAGAATATTTTGCTTCTTATTTACAGGCTTCGTTCGTTTCAGCTACGGGGGAACCTAGCAAATACTATCTACCTATCGGTACTATCGATGTATCCTGCATAAACCGGTAAAGGGGAACCCGTCGAGGCTATCCTGCTGATGGTTGCAGAGAATTGTGAAGAAATTTGTTGACATTCAATCTGCTGACCTATTCGGTTGTTAGTGGGCCTGTAGAGATTGAAAATTTATTACTCTTATACATTACCTTGGCAAATAAAATCCTGTGGACTTAGTTATGTCTTGAAATAGATGTGGTATGTTTATCTCAATATTCTGCATAGCTATCCGTGCCGTGCTTTAACATAAACGCCTCAGAATGTCTTTAAAGATCGTCTTCGAAGACCACGTTCATCAAAGGGGTTTATGCTTATCTGGACCGTGCAAATGGTATGTGCTCATGGCATCGTACTAGCACCTGTCTGCCATGTTTAACAGGGCGAGCTGAGAGCATGGGACAACGATCTGATGCAGGCAAGTAAGTGTTGTAGATTACGGAGTATATATTTCTAATCAACCCCCAGACTGTGAGCCTCATTACGCATAGGTAGGCCACGTCGTATGATCTGGCCTTACCGACAGGAACCGTGTAGGTTTAAGGGAGAAGAAGAAGTCAATTCGCCAAGCTGAGTTCTACATAGTAGAGATAGACAAATTCACTCGTGATGGTTGAAGCATGCCACAGTATCAAAGCTGGAGGCTCAGCGTTGTGTTGTGTGTCGCTTCGATATGCAAGACACGTCGACTTACCTTAGTAGAGTGACATGGATGTCTGTAGCCAATCATGGATTGGTATAGCAGTTCGAAAATGCTGCTTAGCTGTATGCGAAAGAAAAGAGGGAATGAATGCGGCGCACTAAAGCTGAGAAGACAATCAAAGTTGAACAACTTGGTTGATTGGCTACTGTGTCAACATGACGAGAATATGCGTCATGCTTCTAAGTCGAGTTCAAGTTCGATAGATGGAAGGTTGTTACAACGTGTATAGGTAAGTACGGATAGGTAGAGGTATAATAGGCTGTCAGTCAACGAGAGATTTGAATGGTGGAAATCCGTTTTGCATTGGATGTATTATATCAGGTAATTAACCAGTGAATTAGTTATTTAGCTAAAGCATTGATCTTGGCCTCAAAGGGGGACGTGCAGTCAATGTTAATTGGTGATTTCATCTAATCCGCCCCTCTAATGGCAGGTGCCAACGCTTCCCACTCCCGTCATAGGTAAGTCAAGCACACACCTTAGTAGGTAATCGATATCAAGGTCAGCGACTTAGCTTTGTCTTTCTGTCTCTCTTGCTTCTTCCTACACTGAACACCGCCGGCTTGAAACACCACCATATCTCAATTAAACCTATACTCGCATCCCAACAGAGGAAACTTGCTAGCCTTCACCTTTATCTTATCTACCCTCGGCTCGTCTTGGCTTGGCTTGGATACCGCATTTGTCGAGGGGCACCCTTGGACCGGTATGCGACTTTGAAACCTTCAACATTTGCGAGTGACAACACATAGCCATTCCTCGACCGCTTTACCAAACTAGTTATACCGATAGCTTCGCAATCGCTGAGTCGACCTCATAACTTCAGCACTCAAACCTAGCCAAGATCCGGGCGCCTCGACGTCCAACGCAGACTCGCCTTTTACCTGGAGCTTGAGTCAAGCAAACTAGCCCCCCCTGATCACGTCAACGAACATTTTCGACCGTCGATCGATTCACCACTCAACGGCTACGACACAAAGAGACCAAAAGACTGTCGTGGGATAAAACATATGTTGGAAATCATCTGAATGGCTAGCTTTTGACATACAACCTCGAAAACCCCCATCAAACAATGAGCTCCGACGAATCTCCTCCTAGTGCTGGTCTTGGCGCGCCCGAGTCCAACGACGACCTCAAACCCATCTTATCGCCAATTTTGCCTTCGTCGCCTGCGTCGCCTGCCAAACCTGACTTCATCCCGCTTGTTACCGTTGTCGGATTTCATCATGCGAGAGGCCCAGAGGTAGAGAATTGGTTTGGGGCGGAAGAGGGGAGTGATCCCGCAGCCGACTACGGATGGCCTTTGTTACCGTTCATGGCCTTGAGTGATGGCGCGCACGCGTGAGTCCGTCCTGTGTCCGTCCTGCTTCGGGTCTTTGATCTGAGCAGGCGAGATTTTGTCATTGATGGTGCTGAGAATAGCTGCAGGTCCGAGGAAGACTTTTCATACTTTACCTTGCTTTGTCCAGAGACAGAAACAAAGCCCGCTACGTCACTTTTTGGAATTTCGTGTACTCGACAGCTTGACTCAACGCGGCTCATCAACCGTCCTGCTGATGTTACTCGATCTACCGTCCAAAAGGCTGTTGTAGTCATCGCGGACAGCCCCCAGTTCTTTGGCATGCTTCGTGAGCGCCTGAGCATCGTGACTCAGGCTTGGTTCGCCCAACGCGAGTTTACTGACGTCGAAATCCTGCGCAGATTCCAAGAGAGTTTGGCAGATGAGAAGACTAAAGGTGTGCTCAACGACCAGGTAGACCGAGATCAATACCTTGGCATGAGTCTACGGGAATTGATTCACGAGTACAAATGGCAAACATTGGTCCTACTGAAGTGCTGTCTCCTCCAGCCCAAGGTAAGAACTGAGGTGAACTTGTTCTTTATGCAGCTCGTTGACTAACTCGACTAGATGCTCTTCTTTGGCTCGAGATGCGATAGGTTGTGCATGATGCAATTTTCTCTTTTGTCCTTGATACCCGGCCTCATTCGCAACCTGCAGGACAGTGCAGATCCAGAACTGAACAGTTACGAAACGAGCCTGTCGAAGCCTACCAGTCTGCGAACTAGTGATCGCAATTCTCTGCTCTGCTACATGGGCCTTCCTCTCCAAATATTTGGCAAGGTAAGCAGTCTTGACATTGATTTACTGAACTAGTAACCGACATATCTATAGGGCAGCTTGTTCGGACCGTACACCCCCCTACAACAACTCGACATTCTTGCCGACTTTGGCACAAAATCTTACATAGTCGGCAGCACAAACTCACTCCTACTTCAGCAAAAGGATCGCTATAGTGATATCCTCATCAATCTGGACGAAGACTCGGTCGTCATCAACTCTCAATCACTCAGAAACGCATTAACCCTCACAGCTGCTGACCGGAGGTGGATAGACTATTTGACCCATGAGATCAATGAGACATGGGACGAAGCCAATCCCAGTCGGCCCAAAACACTGAAGTATGTTGGGAGCGAGGAGTTTATCAGACTCCAGTTTGAGGAGTACATCCTCGCCCTCATCTCTTCTGTTAAATATCACAACTACCTAACTTCAAACTCCAATAACCCCAAAGCCATACTCCCTGAGATTGACGGTGACCCCGTTGCCGATTTTGGTTACGAGTGGGTAGAGGCTTGGAAACGCACCGAAAATTATCGCATGTGGAACGCAAACACTGACTCTCATCTTTTCGATATTGTCGACCCTCGACATCCCTGCGCTGGTGGTCTCAACATGGAGGATGTTCAACGTCGTATCGCAGAGCAAGTGAAGGAATTGCATCTAGATGAGCGCTTTGCACAGGGCAAAGAAGTTCTCGGCAGGAATCTTGCTGCTGGTCGTGAAAAGGCTTCCTTTGTCCTCAACAAACTCTATGCTGATATGGAAGCACTGCGGGAAGCTCAAAGACGCCGCGCTGAAGAAGCTCGCGCAGTATCCCCAACAAACGGGACTGGCCAACCAACTGCTTATGATGCTTCGAAGACTGGGCAGCCAGGAGCATCAGCTGGCGCACGAGCGGGCGCCTACATTGGTAGTTGGGCAGCCTGGGCTGGCGAGAAACGTCGAACGAGTGGTTGGGGTGGCGGTTGGGGCCGCAAAGCAACCCCCAAGAATGAGAAGTACGCTGATGACTCTACATCGAGCAGTCCCATAGAAAGAGACTACCAGATGATAAACAATCCCACATCTCGAGGCTACAGCTCGGACGAGGCGACCTCAAGACCCGACAGAGGTGCAAGCTTCAGTGAGAGCATACTCTCTGGCGTCAGCGAGCCACGAAGTCGGCCAACCTCGGGAACCAACAAACCTCTACCTGGCCCGCCGGTTCCTGAAAAAGAGACGCAAAAGGAAAGGGGGAAGGAAGATGATGGGTTTCAGACAGAACAAGTCATTGGCTCGAAAGACAAATTGCCAGGCGAGAACCCTCACCTAGAGAGTAGTAGTGTAACGACCAAGGAATGATGAGATGATGAAGGGAGAAAAGCGAGGATGGGGTTATGGGACAGCCGCCTCACGATATAGATATAATGACCAAAACAAAGGGGTTGATTTGAGCGAATACTATATACATCACGCAGAACAACATACCGAAGTTTGTAATTGATGGTTGGAAGAGTTGCGCGGGATGAGATAATTGACAAATAGGAATCATCAATGTGATTTTTCGCTTTTACAACATGCCTGTTCTTTTTCTAGTCATGTATCGCACGACTGACAAGACCTTTCTTTGTAACTATACCAGGTCCATAATCTCAAATGACGCATTCCCTACCCCTTTTCAGCGCAGAATCCCCTCACCCAAAACAACATGAAAGTCCAATAAACAACAGGAAAAGTCAAGTGAGAAGTAATCATAATAGTAGAGTCGAACAATGTAGAGGGAAAGGCCGTGGCGTCTCATTTCTAGACTCAAAGTGCTGACCATCTATTGTTTACCAATCCCCCATCCTCATCGTCCCCGCGTCATAGCTTCTCCCCAGCCGCCCAGAGAAACAAGAAAGAAAAGAGTCGCTCGTAACCGCCGAGATTCCCGTGTGATTATGCGTCGAGGAAATACATAATAAGTCGAGCGCTAGGGTGGTAAAACAAGAGGATAGCACGAAACCTGCCCCCTTAACGTCGAAACGGTATGTTAAATCGAAACTTAAGCCAGATATCCTAGCTCGTCGTCATCCAGACGTTCCAGGTACTCCTTGTCTAGGAGAATTTCTATGCACTTCTTGATGTCACCGACCTTGGGGACGAAGCGAGAGCGGATTTGGTTGATAGTCTCGCTGACAAGCTGTGTGTGCTTCATCTTCTTTCGTGCCTTCATAATTCGCACGATCGCGGACTACATGTTGGTTAGCTTTGGTCTTCGGTCAGAACAGGGGTACGTGACACATACCTGAAGAACCAGTTTTCGGTCTTCCTCAATTGTCTTGTTGGTCTCAGCCTCCTCCTGCTTAGCCTCCTTTACACCACCGAGGTTTAGGTTCACTCGAATTTTCTTGCTCTTGAAGTCGTAATTGAGTTTAAATGTCTTCTGTGGTCCGGGCTTCTCGCCAGCTGCCCCAGACATGATAAGCACCTTGGCCTTTAGGATGACAGCAAGCGCCTGATCCAGGACTTCCTTGCTAAGTTGGGTGGCACTTAGCATATCATCATAGCTATAAGTGTCCTTCTCGTTGAAAAGAAGGAGAATGGCCATCTGGTAGATAGAGACCTGGAAGGTGTAGGGCGTCTTGCTAGCCTTGCAGTAGCCGGCCTTGATCTCGCCCTTGCAAAGATGCCATAGCCACGTAAGTTTACGGCCTTCATGCTTGTGCTTGTAGAATCGGATGAAACGTTCAATCTCAGCCGCAATCTCTGGAGGCGGGTTGAAATCAGTACTGGGCGCCGTCAATGGCCAGAAACCAGTTCCTAGAATAGAGAAAGTCGAATCAACAGCTTGTGTATATTCCACACCTTCGAGGTGGTCGCGGAATTCCTTGTTCAAATCCTTGGAGATTTGCATGTCTTGGAACATGCGCTGGAGCTTGTTGGTGTACTCGAAACCACAAGCCTCTTTGAGCTTGCTGATCATGCTGGTCTCAGCATCGTCTGAAGATGAATTGCTGTGTACCAGACGTCGGGCGAGCATTCGCGAGTAGAACTTTTGGAAAACATCTTTGTCTTCAATGTACTTGAACACCGTCATAATCTGACTAAGAGTACGCTCCAATTCGGCCTCCTCGATACTAGTGCTGCTCTTTCGAAGAAGAACATCAGTGTACTTGGCCAAAAGCTCCGGTGACTTGTTGGATCCAGCTTTGCAGACTTCATTTCGGTTGACAAACTCTCTGCAGGCGTTGTCAAGGGATCGTGTAAACTCAGGTTCGTCGTTGAAAGCTCTTTTGACCAGACCCTGGTACTGCGTGTGAATTTCGAGCAAAGCATCGACGTAAACTTTAGGCTCAAGCTTATCTCCCTCAGAAGACTGAACCTTCTGTACAGCAGCGAGACCTGCTTTTCTTACGTGCGTCTCGAAACGAGCTCGGAGAGGATCTAATCCGTCAGGGATTCTAGAAAGTAGATTATACATTCTAGCCATATCATCCTCTCGGTCGTTATCCAGGAGCACTTGGAACTCTTCGCGAAGAAGTGGTGAATGGTCAGCAATAAGAGCCTGGTTGCAGGTCTTTTTGAGGGGAATGGCGATGTCTTGATGCAGGTACATGCGAACGCGCTCCTCTTCCTCGGATAGACGAGTCTCTGCCTTCTTCATGTACTCCACAACGCTATTCTCAGCTACGAATTGCTTGGACTCGGCCAGGTAGAAATCCTTAGTGGCGGCAAGGAAAGGGCGTTCGAAGTGAAAGCGGTAGACGTCGAGAGTGGACTTGGAGGGGTCTGCCTCATCCAGTCCTAATGAAACAAAGGAATCCACGACTTGCTTGATCTGGCTATGCTCAATGGTCTCGCCGTTCCTTTGCTTCTCGACAAGTTTAAGCACAGCATCCATGACTTTCGTGCTGACCTTTTCGAAAAGCTCCTTTCGCCATTGTACCAGATGCAGCGTGTAGACGTCGTAGATATTTTTCTTACCTTCATCAATCTCCCGCTTGACCCA
This sequence comes from Fusarium heterosporum, assembly GCA_013396295.1. Classification (NCBI taxonomy): domain Eukaryota; kingdom Fungi; phylum Ascomycota; class Sordariomycetes; order Hypocreales; family Nectriaceae; genus Fusarium; species Fusarium heterosporum. The sequence continues at coordinate 13,849 of JAAGWQ010000097.1, read as the reverse complement.
GTGTCGGTTCAGATATCGAAACAGGTGGTGGATGTACTTGGCGGCAACCGTGTATCTTCCCCATTCCTTGATGTAAAATGCAAGTAGCGCTTCGTCGGTGTGCGCCTTGCTCTGGGTCACGAGGTCGTCAAGATGTTGCTTCAGATAGTCAATAAGCTTGTTGTACAGTTCCTCGCCAAGGAGATGCGCTGCCGTAAAGTTAGCTAATTCGGTCGTAGGTGTACTGCACGAAGGTGGTTTACCTCCTCGATGATTAGAATGCATGGCAGGCCCATGCATGCCGATGGCCTTTTGCGATGTGCAGAAGTTATGAACAGCTCTGCGACGTGTTAGCAAATGGTCCTAACGAGGTGTAAAACAGTGTAGAGGGTTACTGACGTGTAGACGCCCATGTACATTTGCATGTCGATACCCTGCTCCAGATCGTTCATGACGCGTGAGATACCAGCTTGTAGGTAGGTCCATCTGTTCGAGTCAGCTTCCGTATGACAAACGTCCCAAGGGAGGCAACTCACGTCGCCCCAATATCCTCCCTATTGGGTATGGGAGGCATCTGGCTCGGAGCACCCATCTTTGCGGCCATCATGGGCTGACAGTCGAATGTCGGTGGTGGTTCAACGGAGGCGTTGATGATCGAGGTGGGGTCAATATCGAGGGGTCCAACGCGATGTCGTCAGGGCCGCTGGAGTCGGGTGATCCAGTGAAGGCGCAAGTTGTAGATATGTGACCAGAGCGTAAAAGATCGAAGGTATGGCGAGGATGGCGCCTATCTTACAGGGTGAGGTTGTCCAAGATGAGGTTGAGCTTTCAGGTCCGACTGAGATCAATGGTCAAGGGCCAAGAGGCGATTTCGGATGGAAGCAGGTGTTAAGGGCCGGTCGGTCGGTGTATTTTTTGAAAAAGATAAACTGCAAAAGCCTAAGTCATCCCAGACCACGTGAGTCATAAAAAGAAAGAAAAGAAAAGCCTGAGAAATGATGGTGGTTCTTCACTGTCAAATAAATGCAATGCACGAGAATGGGAGGATCAGGCAGTAGTCTGTCTAGCTGGAGGTCAGACCGCAGCTGGGAATGGATAAGGTATGGATAAGACCAGACAAGGCGACGGCTGCTGAGGCAAGGCCGTAACAATAGTGGATTGTCGCTGTATTGGGTTAGTGCAAGGATCTGCCGCTATCCACCGCCCTAGGCTGAGGCTGGCAACTCCGATGGCAGGCGGGACGAGACAGTGACGACTTGGAAGCCTAAAAGCTTATTGTATGAAGATTAGAAGTTTAGAACAGATATGAAACGCCATACAATGACGGGGGCTAAAACATGCCACCGGCCGGTTGGTTTAGTAGCAAAAGCCACAGATAGATCAATAGATACATGTTTCACCAAATGATACGCATGGCTCAGTCTTGACTGCATCTTCGTTCCCAAAACTCTAAGAAATGTACTTGTGAAGTATAACAGGCATTTGTCTCTGGCCTTGTGATGATACGCAATAAGAAAGAAAACTCCAGGGGGGAAAGTAGCAATGAACGCTCAACACGGTCTACCGTGGTATCAATATCCATGTCCCGTATATTCCAACAACACGCAGCGCCGTAAACACTCCCTGCTCAAAGGGGTATACCATAACTCCCCCAGCCGAGTCCATTGCACCAAATCCTTAGCCGTGCCCGTGCATACCATCATCCTCGCCGCCTCCAAGGCGTTCCACCGTGCGGAAGATGTTGACTGCGAAATTCATCGACCAGGCTATTAATCCCATCAACATAAATGCTGCCAGAGCCTTGGACAAATGCCGCACGGCGGGGTCGGACAAGTTGTGGTAGACGAGACTTTCGAACGCGAGTGCTGTGCTCGCAGACTTGAAAATAATGAAAAAGAGATCCAGTAAAACCAACGAAATTTTGGAGGCAACTGATCGTAGGCCCAGGGGTTTCCCCGTGTATTCGTCCCAAATCATATATCCGATGTACGGGATGGCCACACAATCTACAGCAACGGCAACGATGGACTGGGTCTCCTCGGCAGAATCGGTACTATCGACGTCTTCAAGCTGGTGTATCCGCGCCGCAATAGCAAGAGCAATAATCGAGGTAACCATGACGCTTAATCTGAACATTAAAGGTGCGAGAGAGTGTCGAATAGCCATATACCATATACGTTTGTACGGAGCAAGCGACCTCTTCTTCCGTGATATCTTAGCATCTTGGGCGTTGTAAGGGTGACGTGCTGGTGTGTTAAAGTTTGGTTGCAGATCGTGCAAGGCTTCAACATCCTCAACCTTGGAGTCCTCATTCGTCATACGACCCCAAGCGGATGACTGCACAAAGTCTTGCCACGCGATACTAGGTTGTGAGGTTAAGGCTGGTTTATGTCCCGGCACAATGACGGGCTCTGCGGATCTTAGATGATCCCATTTCCTCCCACGCATCGAGGCGCGCCCGTAACGCATAAAATGAGGAATTTTGCCCCTCGTTTCTTGACCTTGGCCGAAGAGGGGATCTTGTGGATCAATGAAACCATCTTTCGAGATCCGTCTTTGAGGGTCGCTGGGCGACGAGTTATGCTGTGGTGGAACGGCCCGTGTGGGAGGCTTTAGGAGTCGTAGTTGGTCGTCACCCACTGAACCTTGTTTGTCGTCGAATGAATCGATCCAAGCTATTTGGATTAGCTGTCTAGGCTCTTACAGATGGGACAATCTTGGTCGCTTACGTGGGAGGGATCTGGGAGGACGTAGACGGGCAGATTTGCTCGCAACAGAGCTACTCAGTGTTTGGGCAGAATCATAGGTACGTGGGGAGTCGTAATGTGTGCCACTGCCTGTACCAGTTCTCGGAGGTGAGGGAGTAGACATGACTTGTTGGGTATCGAGATTTGTGTCTTCAGCCGGATGTTGAAGCCGGCGAGGGCGATCGCAGAACGCACTCGAGACAAACTGGCATGGCAATCAATTTGATGAAGCACGGCTGAGCCGGCGTACCTTACGCGCAGGATGAGTGAAAAACAGGCGCAGCGCTGGAGACGTGATAGAAGTTATGTAGGTCGATCAACGGCCGAGTCCAACGCAATTACAGGATCCGCACAAGAAAAGTAAAAGCACTCGTTGGAGTGCACAGAAATACAACAGGGCAAAAGGTACAGATTTAGTCTAGGTCAGGAGATGAGATTGAGATGCAGTTCCCGTCAAAACCTGGAGGCAGGCATCTTTTGGCGGGCGTTTCGACGCGCCTGGTCTGTGCAGGGACCCCCAACCGTCATCCACTGACCGTTGGCGAGTGAGATTAGCTGAGGTGGGCTCTGCAAGCGCTAAAATGGAGCGTCATTGTTAGCTGCCAAGACTTCCCATCTTTAGCCGCTCTCAGCGAGTACAGTACAGGTTTTGGGCTCTCATGTAGGATGAAATCATGAGGACGGAACGAGGCCCAAGTCACCCGACCTCGACTTGACGTAGTGCGAGTACGCAGCAGAGCCCATATCCTAATTGACGAAGCATTAGCGATTCTTCCCCTCGTCTTTCTTTGTTCTCTCTCACAGCGGGCTTATGCTGTCATCGCATTAATCCCTGCCAACCCCAGTCGCTGACAGCCGAGTTACCATTACATACTTGCTGGCTGCCTCCTTGCAGCAGCGCCGATCCTCCCTCAGAGGCTCAGGCACGGAGCAACAGGGGCTCTGGCCTTTAACATTCTAAGGTTATTTCTGAAAATAATCCAAGCGTTTAATTAACATCACGCGACAGTCTGTCTGTGATTCCGTCGTTACGAGCTTAGGTAATGTATATCAGAAGTCGGTATCATACAAGCACTCACAAACTGAACCCATCGACTTGACTAACATTTGTCACTCTCGAATTCTCCGACCCTCCATCATAAGTTGGCTCCACATAGTTGTGCATAACCGCAAACAACTTACATACAGGTATTCCCGAGCCAGCCTACCAGGCACAGCCAGGCGCTTATAGTAATTCAATGGCATTGGATATCCAACAAATAATATTCAAGTCCAGTATATGACCATGTACATAAACACCTCGGGACAATTGGGCTGTTTGTGAGAATGACGCATCGGATATGGCTATCTTCTCATGATACACGCATGATTATTTTTTCATAGTAATAATGTCATTGATGTTCCGTAAATACTTAACTCAGCTGTACTCCATATTCTGATGCGGTGTGTGGCCAAGCTTCCAAAGAGCCGAAGAACAAGAACAAGCTGCTTCCAATCAACTGAGGAGACCAACATCAACTCTCAGGCGTCAATTCTCATTTTCCACCGTTGGGCTAAAACACCCCACTCTAGAGGTTTTGGCTGTAACTTCAATCTCTCAAATAGTCGACTCAGGCTATTCGCTGAATAACAAGCACATAACTCGGACAAGACGTGCGGGTCATCATTTCAGCATATGTTCTTTGTTCTTTATTCTTTGTTTCATTTACACCTTATAGGTAGATACATTTAAATGTACAGCTGAGATGTGAAGCACAGCAATGTTGGCCTCTAGGGCCTCAAGAAGTCGTGGAAGAGGCACTAGACCTTCCATCAAAGAGTGCACTTCTATTTTCCTTTCCAGGATTGCACTTGTCTTTCGATATGCTCCAGTCATCTTTCTGGCGTTTTGCAGCGTTATAGCTGGTATGAATTGGTGTCCACCATAAATTGCTGAGCGAGAGGTAGCCACAGGTCGTTTTGTGAAGCAGGGTATACAACGGCATCTGATGCCATAGATAAACATCTGGGACATGAGTCGCTCTGTGTTTTACGTCGGAATCTGTCGAATCATCTTTTCGTCGGTCATCGTCCAGTCTCGTTGTCGCTCTTGTGAAATCCCAGCCACTCGCCTAACATACCCCCCGGTTTCGGCAGAGGACACTCTCTCTTGGCTCTATCCTGTGCGTTCTCGGCCTCTTCGGTTCCCAGATCATTGAATTGAGCGATCCCATCCTCGACCTTGGGGTTGGTGTCTTTCCTCTTCCATCTCAAACGTCGACCATTCTCGTCCACCATAATATCTCCGTCGGCAAATCGGGCCCGGGGTACAGGACAAGGAAGCAAATGTGGAATTGTGACGACGAGAAAGCAGGCGGCGACGGTCGTTGCGAAGAGCGACGACGTCATTCGCGATTTCGGATGAAGGATTGGTGGCATGATTCTGGGTCCAAAGAAGGTCGTTTGGTGAGAGACTCTAAAGTTCTCAATTGGGCGTCAGCGAGTTTTTCGATGAGTTCTAGATGACATTGAACTCACATAATGGCCGTAGCATCGTCCTCCCGACAGGCGTTGACCAGGTCGACGAGCCGGTGGTATCGAGCGATTTGTGGTGATCCAGAAATCACGAAGTAACTTGACCAAACCTGAGTTATGGTGTAGTTCCTATTGGCTACCGGCAGAAGGGGAGTGCTTTCGGTCGCGGTTCTACATAAGTCCGAAATGTAGTCAATTTTTGGCGGGGCAGCACGAGCTTGGCTCCACCTGAGTGCGAGAGCGTCACACCTTAATCAGCGCGGAATCGCGAAATCTCCAAATTCATCTTCAACACACGCGACCAGCTTTGTATTTATCGTCCCCACCTTTGTCTCTTAGGCTGCCAGACCTTATACCTAGCTTTGGGTGGTTGCGACATGTTATGGTTAGTTGAAACGATACCGTTTAAGACAATATTATAGCTGGCGCACAACTCTCCGTCTGCAAGCCTGCCATATCTGCTCTTACAACATGAGCGATCTTGATAGGTGAGCCCCCAAATCCGACCGCCGATCACCGGACCCTCAAAGCTGATGTTTTGAATCCAGAGCCATTGCGCAGCTGCGCGCCTGCCGACCCATCCCAGAGGCGCAAGTCCGTGAACTATGCCACAAAGCAAGGGAGCTTTTGATAGAGGAGGGCAACGTCGTTACCGTCGCGGCTCCTGTAACGGTATGCGCCAATCCGAGGTGTAGGCTTCTGTTAGGCCAACAATGACTGATGCATCCTATCAGATATGCGGTGATATCCATGGTCAATTCCACGACTTGATGGAACTCTTCCGGGTTGGAGGCGATGTTCCGGATACAAATTACTTGTTCATGGGTACGGCCAGTCTTCATCCGGTTTCGCAACCATATATTTCTGACAAACTTTCACAGGCGATTTTGTCGACCGTGGTTTCTACTCGCTAGAGTCTTTCCTGCTTCTACTATGCCTTAAAGTCCGATACCCCGATAGAATGACACTTATTCGTGGCAACCACGAATCACGCCAGATCACCACCGTTTACGGTTTCTACGACGAATGCATACGAAAGTATGGCAGTGCTAATGTATGGCGTTATTGCTGCGACGTCTTCGACTACCTAGCGCTCGGCGCCATTGTACTGGGTGCTTCAAACACCATGTCGCCTGGTGTAGAGCCTGTCGACGATGAGACTGAGATCGAGGTTTGCGATCAGAATGGCTCCATCATGAGCCGGTTTCCCCGACGCCGACCGGAGGAGGGTGCGCAAGATCAAGTTCAGAGCCCGGGCGGAACGGCGATGGACCGGACGGGGCCCCCTGGCTCGGGCGCCTCAGGATCCAGTGGCGGCACTGTTGGGAATCCAGCCGGAGCAGTACTCTGCGTTCACGGCGGCTTGAGTCCCCTGGTCGATACAGTGGATAAGATTCGTCTGATAGATCGCAAACAAGAAGTCCCTCACGAGGGCGCCATGTGCGACCTCCTTTGGTCTGACCCAGATGAAATCGACGGCTGGGGTCTATCCCCGCGAGGTGCAGGCTTCCTTTTCGGCGCGGATATTGTCAAAGTCTTCAACCATCGCAACGACCTCAGTCTTATTGCTCGCGCACATCAACTTGTGATGGAAGGTTTTAAGGAGATGTTCGACGCTTCCATCGTCACGGTGTGGTCTGCTCCCAACTACTGCTACCGCTGCGGCAACGTCGCTGCCGTCCTTGAGCTCTCGGAGGATGAATCTGGCACAGGTCTCTTTGCTCGCAGTAATGGTGATGTTGGCAGAAGCGATGGCGGTGCTGGAGTTATAATGGAGGGTGGTATGCCTCCTAGGAGTGGACCTGCACGGCGATACAGAGTCTTCCAGGCTGCACCACAAGATTCCCGAGGGATGCCAGCCAAGAAGCCTGTTGCTGACTACTTCCTGTGATTGGACATCTTCAATATCTACTAATTCCTGTTTGCTACACTTGGGGCGGGCTTTGTATCACGAAATTAACTGGGTTTGGGGTTACGGGTACGGCACGGAGTTCGATTCAATTCAAAATTCCCTTTTTTTCCTTCTTGCTACCTGAACAAAGGGGGTATCGTGTGTAACGCCATCTAAATGCCTAACTATAAGAACATAGCGAACTCGGTTCGATCAACTCTGTGCTGCCCTCCTAGGACCAAATACGCACGAATCAAGTAGCTCATACAACGTAGACATCTCCTTTTCGCTTTGGCGATGCTTCCGCACGACTGTCAAAACATTGAAGCAATTCCAGCTTCGTTTCCAAATCATTCAAGGCCCCTATATCTTCCCAGTTGCCCGCTACGGAACTTTCGTAGATGGCAAAGAGGAACTTGTATGCCTTTTCGGGGTCAACGTCTCGTTGTTTATGAGTCAGTAGTTTGGGCATCTGATCGAACATACTGCGCAACTCTAGTTGCTCCGCCCTAGAAAGCTTTCCATTCGCATCGTTACAGATGTCGGCTATAACAGCAAGAATGGCAGCCCCTGCTTCAACATCTTCGACACCGAAAAGTCTTTCTGTGTCCGAACGATATGTTTTGGAGGGATCAGGTGCAGGCGAGTCAAACGGGGTAGAGCTTATTTCCGGGAAGTTCGAGACATGGGCTGGTACTAAACCCGCCTCCGAGATTGGTTCGCCGGATGCCTTCTTGACATTATCCTCAGGCTTCGCGTATATGTCAGCATCTTTCATTGTCTCTACGAACAGGGTTCCCTTACAGGATCTGACTGGATCTTCTTCAGGATCGCGTTGCGACGTTTCGCTGTGGGCTGGCCTTTCTCCTCCTCTTCCCCTCCCTTTCTCTTTCTCTTCTTGCTGGCTTGAGGTATGCAAACTGTTTGAGGTTCGACCAAACAGCTTCTGGATGAACCGCCTCGTGCGTCCTCGGATGATGGTACTGTCGATCTCTCCTGGGGCAGTTGCATTGTGTCTCTTGGTGACCGGCGACGGAATTTCCTCCTTGGATTGGGAACCCATGTCGAATGCAGTTTTTTTCGATCCTTCTTCGGAGATTTCTGATATGGCTGGTCTAAGGATGGATTTGTGATGGAAAGTATGATTTGCGGTGCACCCTCAATGGCCAGAGGCATGTGAACGCTGAGTCTTCGAGTGCCTGGAAATATGTCTCCAAACTTAAGTCTCTTATCTGACCATAAACTTGAAGTGCATTTAAGAACGGCGGCTCCAGGCCAGGGAGCCCTTTTATGGGTTGAATAGAACACATGTTCAACAGAACTCGGACTGGTCGCAATCCTTTGTTCTTGGACGTTCCTGTACCGAATTGGTTTCGATATACCCTGGCTTTGCCTCTGAGGCCATAGCCATATGGGTCTGTAATTGTCAGTAGTAAGCATCGGTTTGTTTCTGAGAATGAACTCGTAGATTGATCGCTGGTTTGGAATTCGAGAATGCAATACTCGACGCAGGGCGTGGTATAAGTCGGTATCATTTTATCCATAGCTTCCCAGCACCAATCGCGCTCTGAAACTTGCTCTTAAAGCTTCATTGTTCTTTGAGGCTTGTTGTTCGATACATCGCCGCAAGTGTTCGAGTTCGACTTTGTGTTCCAGCAGATCAAAATAGTCCTCCAAAGCATATCTTTGTTCTCAGGATAAAAAGCTGCACGAACAATGTCGTATGTTCAAGTACCTGCTTCGTGTGCAAGCTTCTGTTCATTGTGCTTGTGGTTGAGTCTTGTTCGGTTAACAAACATGGACGCCTATTCATCCCTCCAGATTGTCGAGCTCGTTATACACAGGGTGCGTCAAACATAAACATGGCTTTCGTAGGTTCTTGTCATTTCGTTGGCCGAATATCGATGCAGTCAAAGTACGTCGGCGAGTTCATTGATGTGTAGCGAGAGGGATCTGCAACGATTAATTTGACTCTATTTGACTTGGAATAAGAGATCTCGGGACGAAACTAAACGTCGGTCTTCTTCCAATGCAGCTGTCAGAGTATTTCGAGGCCACCGTGGGCGACGAAGTCCATTGGGTTAGGTAAAAGCCCTCCGTAGGTTGGCTATCCAGTCAACACGGCCCTGGAGGGCCACCTCCCTGCCCGATCGGGCTGTGAAAGGAATTCATGGGGACACTGTAGCCCATTGATGACGATACATCCCCTGGTACGGGTGCTACAGAATAGCTATGTCGGCGAGGATCCTCCATCAGAGGTCCTGGGGTAGCGATAGTATGGTAGCCTTCCGTCCGGGAAACTTGGTGATCAGGGAACATATGCGAGGTGTATTGAGGGTGCATTGAAGAGGTTATTGACTGTCTTGGTACAGGCGTGGGTACGTTGGAAGGAAGTGGCCGAGCATATGCTGAACCGGGCTGGATAGCTTGACCTGCCTCCCAAATGGATGAGCTGCTTGTAGAACCACTAGCTATGGATGGTTCTCGGCTCTCTTGTGGGGGAACAGCATAAGACACGCTGTTTTCAAGAGCAGTAGGTCTCCTAGGGGCTATAGCCTGTTGGAGAGATTGCACGTTGTCGCTGGGAATGTTCGAGGCAAAGTGAGAGATTGCTGCCGGATCTGTTTGCGCCGCTGTTGTGGAGTTCAAGTAACTGGATATATACTCATCTCCTATTCCATGTCTGTTAAGGAGGCCACGGAGTTGTCTGTTCTCTTCGGCAACCCTCCGTGCGGCGTGCTGCACCTCTGACGATGCCTCGACACCCTGAAGTTCATATACTCGAAGTCGTTGCTCAAGTTCTTGGAGATACTCTCTTCTGCGGGCCCGGGATCTTCTCTGGTTATCTCTGATCCGGGCAAGATTTGCCTTTTGCTAGACAACAAGGTGCCAACATTAGAAACAGGGAATTTGGAAGGGCGTAGTAGTAGACAGGAGAGCAAGCTACATACTGCTGGCGTTGACATTTAGTCTTTTTGATGACTTGGCAGGACAAACGTGGTCAAGGGGTGACAAGAGCCGGGCATCTAGGTTATCGCGAAGATCGTAGCAAGGGCTTGCGGAAGCTTCGTGGTGTTGATGAATCAACCCAAGTGGAGGTCAGTGGAAAGCACACAAAATAGTGTACAAGAGCAAGTTGAATGAAGCTGGAACGGTTTAGATGAGGAGCAGCTAGGTGTAATAGAATGACGCTTTCCCTTTTATCGAAAGGATGGATGGGGCACCAGTGGTGACATATACCAGGGTATTTATGAAGACTTAACTTGAGACGATAAGGTCACAAAAGGGTCCGCCACATGGAAGGATCAGCCACAGCGGCAAGTCTTCCATGTAGTCGGAGAAAGGGGAGAGGGATTGGGTGCCTCTATACAGTACTCTAGTACGGAGGAGGAGGTATTAGATACATGTGCAATGATCCAGGGCCCGGCGAACCCCTTCAACGGACAGGGCAGCCCTATTGGGACAACGACGACGGAGCCCGGGCGGGAGAAACGACACCAGTCGATGCAAGTGCAGCCCGTTTTGCTTGGTAAAAGCTGCAGGGCTGCGCTACAATCAAAATGCATCAGCTAGCTACGGCCCTGGTTTGATGAACATGGTAGTAATCTGCAGCAGACAGAGAGGCGGCCGGTCAGTTGTAAACTAGTAATAGAACCAAGACCTGGCGGATGAGCGGCGCGCCACCAACCCAGTTATGTGAAAGACGGTAATAAGCCACCTTTGGTCGCTGAAACGGCAGCTTTTGAATTGCTCGCTCTCATTTTCGCCCAATATCACATCGCCTTTGCAGAAAGCGGGCGAAGTTGCGTTCATGTTTCGTGGTCCGGGCGTGTAAAAACACCGGCAGGTGTCTGCTTATTAAAACACGTACTTAGTATACTCCAGCTTTCGAGATCTGGATAGAGGTGTGCTAAAGTTCACCGAGGGGCATAAATTGATAATGCATTGAACAGTTGTGTCGAGCAGGCAATTGATCTAACGGGGGATGATGGCATACTGTATCGTGTATGTATCTGGGAACTCCAAGCTTCCCAAGGATCCTATCCATTGACAGGCAGTGGTTGAGAATATTTTGAGTTTACAGAAAGCGGAGATAGAGCTGAAATGACGGGGGCCGGGAACAGCGGAGGGGCCCAAAGGTTGATATCAACTTAGTGATTCGATGAATGGGCATCATCCTAATGTTGGGCATAAACCCATTGACGACGACATAATTAGGTGACTACAAGCACAGAAGCTTTGAGTGAGTGTATGGCTAACAGCAGTCGACTTCACACCCACTTTCGCTGCAGAATAGACGGCTGGCGTGCTGTACGTGAGCCGTTATTGCCCCCTTGTGGCGACAAGGTGAATGTAAGTCAGACAGGGTGTACTATACGGAGATCATACTGAGCCACGCGCTCATGAACACGAATCCTCGAATTTGAGTCGCCAGAAGATTCGGACAGAAGAAAGTATCAAGCCCTCCCAAAATGACAGAGCGGAGTGGACATGCCTGGCTTGTGGGAAAGAGCAGCGCGGGTTGAAGGGCAGGGGCTTTTGAGTTGTACGTATCCTCCATAATGGGACTCGTCTATAGGTGCTTTTCGGCCTTAGGGTTGTTGCGACCACATCTTGAGTATTGGCCTGCTGACAGACGTCCCTTTTGACCTGGGTGATGAGGACCCCTGGGGTGACACTAATTCCCCAGTTACCCAGTTACCAGGGAAGCTAAGCTTCGTTAGAGGATTATGCCGGACGCCGTTCTTTTCTTTTTTCGAGATAGAACAGGTCTTTTGAGGGGAGTTACTGTAGGAAGTCAGGATCCGAAGCCAGATGACGCTAGCAATGCACGGTCGCTCCAGGCTAGGGAACCGACAAGGCCCAGTCTTAGACAGCAGATCCAGATATAGGGTACGTATTGTCTTTCGAATGGAGCTGGTGGCTCAACACTACAGCCGGTGCTGCTCAAATCGTAACTAGGTAGGCTCCCACGGCGCGAAACTCGGAACCAAAACCAACGGGCAAGCATGAATACAACAGGCGGCGATGGTTAGAGTCGATGGTGACGCTGTACAGGAGGCAACCAAGTAGGGTAAGGTACGGGATGATATGGTATGGTATGGTATGTACGGGCGCGCAAATGCAAAAGAACCGGGTTCAACGCGACGCCCAGGCTCCGGGACTAATCAACCGAGACCGATCGCAAGCCTAGAACCAGCCAAGCAGATCATCGTTAGAAAGGGCACATCCTTGCAATGCAATGCAACGTACGGGTACTATAATTCTATCATTAGTTCAATTGAACCGCGCAAGCATAAAGTAGTTGATCAATCATTTGCGTGGATGCAGCAACATTAGAAGCGGCCAAGGCGATTCCAGTAGAACAGGGGTATATGTGTGATGAAGTGAAGTGATGCAGCTGATGAGAGTCGAAGAAGATCTCGTCAATAAGCTGAAAGACGGGTCAAGATTGAGTTGCCTCGGTCCCAATGAAGGGTTGTTGCTGCAGTATGATGCGTAGGTGAGTACTAGGTACTAGGCAGGCAAGTGATCGCTGCCTGCCGTAAAATCGGAGCCGGGAGAAAAGCGGACGAGCAGTAACGGAGGGTCGAAAACATCGTCATGTGCCTGCCATTCTCCAAATCTCGATGATCACTAGGGAAGGAGGCAGTGGGCAAGTAGGCGCCAAAAACTATTCCAAGAGCTTGGAACTTAACGTTAAAAATGTGGCTGAGGGGCTGAAATCCAGACCTCGTCCCCACCTCGGCAAATCCCGACCGTTCTTAGCTATTTACCAATATTGCTCTTCAACAGTTAAAATTTCTATCGTCTGCCTGTCGTAATCTTGGTGATATTACACGTAATAAAAAACCAAACACCAGTCTCTACATCGCATCATGGCTTGACACAGCTGACATAGCAATAAAGGAGGCATACATACATCAATCCAGAAACATTATTACCAATATACAAATCAGTAGCAAGTATCGACTTGTTAGCCGACGTTAGTCGTCGATTTGCCGAAACATGCTCGTATATCACCGGCACTCATCCGAAAACCTCGTATAGTCTCCGACGTCCGATTTCTCTCGTCTTCTTATGTCTGAGAAAGGTATTCTGAAAGCCTATATGACGTGTCGGTCAAATATTCTTTCGGGGAATTTCCACCGGCTTGGGTATGCGATCCCGGTTCCATGGCAATGGTAGCGGGGATTCCGGACTGTTTGCCGTTTTTCAGACCGCTCACGCAACATGATTCGAGCTCCTTCACATCCGTCGAAAAAGAAAAATATTCTATCCATCCATCTATGTTATGCTTCGACTATGCGGCCGAGAGACTTCAGGCAGGGTCATGCAACCACTGGTCAGCAGCAAAAGGAAAGAAAGACATTAGGCAGGCAGCAGCTGAAAGATTTTTTACGTTACGCAATCAAGGGTGACACAATATGCAGGAATCTTCTTAATGGGGGTAATATCATTCATTACAGCTCATATGGATTTCGGTGTTATTAAATGATCCCTAGTCCCCCGACCCCCGAGACCCGCTATTGCCCGCCCCGGTCTACGGAGCTGCCGTTGAAAGTGGGTCGTCCCTGCGCCCCTCACCCGCCGGGTTCCCATCCACGCCTTGTCTGCGTCCCCTTTGCTTTCTCTCCCTTTGTCTTCCTCAATCTTCCCTCCACCTTTTTCTGTCCATTTCCATATTCATCCAACACCGAATTGCCTCGCCTGAACC
>JAAGWQ010000096.1:0-136912 GCA_013396295.1 Fusarium heterosporum | reverse complement strand
CCTCCAGATGGCGGCATAGGAGGTGGAGGAGGAGCACCACCAGATGGTGGCATAGGAGGAGGTGGTGGAGGTAGAGGAGCGCTGCTTGCCGGCAGTGGTGGAGGAGCAGGAGGATGGTTGTTGACAGCCGGAGGAGGAGGCACAGGACGGGAGCTCGGAGGCGGTAACGGTGGAGCCGACCCCGTTCCCTTGGGAGGCAGAGGAGGAGGAAGAGACGCGGGCGCATCGTTACGTGGAGGAGGTGGGGGAGGAACAGGTCCACGGCTCGGTGTTGGTGGAGGTTGTCTTGAGCCAGGGAAAGGAGGAGGGACTCCGAACTTGTGACTCTCTGTTTTCTGCGATTCAATTGGAGTCTTGGGCGGTCGGGGAGGAGGGGGAGGTCCAGGGTTAGCAGCTGCTGGAACAGGTCTTGGAGATTCTTGACGAGCAAACTTGCCAGCATCGGCCAACGGGGGAGGTACGCCGAACTTGGGTCGAGGAGGCGATGGCTCCCGCTCAGGGGCAGCCTCCTTGCCGGACCGTCTCGGGGCTGGAGGAGGTGGAGGTCCGCCTCTTCGCGGAGCCGGTGGCGCGGGAGGACCCTCGGATAGGGGACGGCCTCCAGGCGGGGGCGGTGGTGGAGGAGCCCGAGAACTTCGTGCATCGTTACCATTTGTAATTGGTGCTGATGCTGGAGGTGGAGGCGGCGGTGTCGACCCAGGCTGGTTGGCCTTCTGCTGCTCCTCTCTCAAGAAGTCTACAATGAACTCCTGGTTCTCCTTGATGAAGTCGTCTGTCAACCCTTTTTCTTGGAGATCCGCCCCGAAGTGCTCACGCCAGAGGGGGTCGAAAGCATCCAGCAGCGCAAATTCGGTAGGTCGTAGGGTGCCATTGAGGTTCGGCGTAGAGTTGACAACATGGAATTGGATCGAGTTGTGGCGTGGAGATTCCGGAGGGGTCGGAGATGGGAGATGGGTACTGGATTGCGAGGAATGACGGTGGCTGAATAGTCCCCCCAATAGACCATGCTTATGAGCAGCATGAGAGCCTCCTCCGAAGGGTGTTGATCTCGTAGCTCGGCTTGCGTTCTTTTCTCGCTCGTCCATCTTCTTCTTGAACTGTTTGGCCTCCTTCTCGTCGACAAAGCTCAGGGCGGCCAGGCATTCCTCGAGTTCAAAAGTGTGGAAAAAGGTGCGGTCTTGGTTGTAACTCCATGTATCGAAGATCTCCTGGTCCCATATAACCCCTCGATTGGTAGGCTGATTGAGTTAGCAAGCGACGGTTAAGCATGGCGGACAGCCACGAGGGTGTCACATTTATCAGCGTACCGAGATATCAACCATCTTTATCCAGTAGGTGTTTCCAACCAGGTCATTGACGAGCGCAACAGCTCCCTGAAGCCCGGTATATGTCCATTTCGAGGGACTGGGATAGGCGACGTAGAGTCTGGCAACAGCGACGGCCTGGATCTTGTTGGACTGCTTGGGAATAAACCGCTTGACGCTGTCCTTGTCCTCGTCGCTCAGGATAGACGGCATCGTGACGTCGCAATCGGATAGGTTCCCGGGTCGGTATCGGACAGTTCAAGTATCTCTTGGAGGTAGCAGCAGATGATATGAGCGTAGGAGCGATACGAATTCGTCGGTTATCGCCTGGTTTGGACGCGCGGAGTGGCGCTTGTCAGGTCTCTCCTCTCGTCTCCTCTTTCAGCGCCTTGTCAGAATGACTTGGCGCTCGCGTGAGGCAGCTGGGAAGTCTTGGGGGGAGTGAATGTAATTCTTCTGGAGCTCTTTCGTTGGGTAGATATGACCAACGAGCGGCGCCCGAGCTTTCGGGCTTGAGTGGAAAAGAATCCCTATTCGAATGGCGTAGGGTGAGCACAGATGGTGGTCGCACGTCAAAAGGTGTGTTCGTCCGTGGGGAACCAGCCTTGGTCAGCGATTGGGGACGATGTGTAAAGAGCCAGAGCCAGAGCAGTCCGAGGTAAGGAAGAGCACTAGCCACAGACTAGCCTAGAGCACTTGCAGAAGCTCACCTCACCACAGCCACGGTGCGTGGACGTAGACGTGGACACTGGCGAAGTCGAGGTCTGGGAGCGGGGCAAACTACGTCTTTGTGCAGGCAGCGGGACGAGACGACAGGTGTGATGGAATAACGTTAGGGAGTACGGACACAGTACGTAGCAGGTGCTGGTTTTATGGCAGCAATTGTAGCCGTGACTGAGTGTCACTATGAATTGCTCTTCACGACAATGCAATGCAATACAGCGGTCAACTAAACAATCCCTCAGGTATCGAACCGTTCACCGCTTCAGCCACCTTGCCAGGTTCTAGAAAATTCGCTTCGCAGGGCAGCAGTTGAATGTTGGGCAGCCAAAGGTTAGCAAGATAATCGCTGTCTTTTGGTGGAGCTTTTAAGGGGCACGGCTGATGGGTGCATGTGAAGTCTATCTAAGTTGGCTGATCATTATGTTGGAGGCCAAATAGGAAGTAGGAGCAGACAGCAATTGAATAATCAACTAAATCATGTCCTCAGGGAGTGTATCGAATGTCATTAGGTTCTCTTTGTGATATTCCTTCAAGCCTTTGAGTGAACTTGTATGCCTGGCCGTTGGCTTTTGGAGTGCTAAGGTCCAGTAATTGTCTCAGCTCCAAGGAGGGGTATTGTAGCTGGGCTGCGTGTCAGCAGGGGCTCCGAAGCTGCTGTTGGCCAGTGCCATGATACGAACATGAGACTACTATGTTAGCGATCAACACACTCAGATGCAAGCTGTAGTCTAGACCAATATGCAGTTGTTTTTGATATGTTGTATTAATCGTAAAAGTAAATAGTTTCTGTATCTAGGTAGGTAGTCGTATAATCATCTTGTCAGAGCCGTCCTCGACAGCTTATTTCTTGTTCAGAGCCTCCATTCTGGCCTTGCGGTCGTCCTTGGAACCCTCTTGTTCAGGCATATCCTTGGGCACGGCGGGTCCGGGGTGAGCGTTAAAGGCAGAGACCTTGTCCTTGGCCTCGTCCTTGATGGGCTGGATGGAGAACTGCTTCTCGCCCTATGCAAGAGACGGTCAGTACTGAATCCATGATGACTCTCGCTCTAGTATGGGCAGATGACTTACCTCGTTTTGTTGCTCAGTGCCAGGCATTTTGGTGATTATTAAATCGATGATATATGAAAGGCGAAAAGGTGTTTATTTTGATTGAGCTTTGTAGTTGGCTTGATGTAGGATCCTGTTAATTTCCGATGCTGGGTTATCAACGTCCTTTTGTAGTTGCTGGCACATATCATGAGCGATGACGTCGTCACCTATGGCCAGACTACGTAAGACTGTTCTGTGGCGCGAATCGCGACGGGTAGAAACACAAAAAGTCTTTGGAGAAATGTCACAAGAGGTGATATAGAGATTCTAATTGGCTGTATTGTTCCAAAAACCGCCGGTGTTGAGACCACTACCATCTAAGACTCTGCAGGATCTTGAAAATGACGTGGGGAGGGGGATTATGGTGTGCACGATATGTCTAAGTGGTTTACACAAGTGGGCATCACAACAGCAAAAGAAATCAAGGTCTTTGATAAACAGTCCTGCCTAGTACTTGGCAACATCCCACAGACTGATCGATCTGCATGGGATCGTAATGTTTTGCAGTAGTCTCATCGGCATATTCAGTACCTGTCTTGAGGTAACCCAGAGACACTAACACAGTATAAGTGGCGAGGCGGTTACTTTACCATGAATTTTGCCAATATTACCAAATATTGATAGATAATATCTGAGTGCATCTGTATTCATAATACTCAGCAATAAATACATATTCTGCATTCTCCCAATTTATCACCGTAATCACTTGTCCTCGCTCCATCATGGCTACTCTGCCTCATGGTTCCAATTTAGACATTCCCCGCCACGGCTCAAGCTCTCCACTAACATCTTCAATGCATCATTCACGGCAGCCATTTCTTCCTTGTCAACACCTCGTCTGCCAGCAACACTTTAGGTGGCCCGCATGTCTGCAAATAATGCTCCCCAGCCGGTGAAGCTTTCACTTCCGCTCGTATGTCGTGCAAACACTACCAACTGTCCTATTTTCTAATTCCTCTTTAGGAGTACCAGCAGGGCCTGTTCCAGGAGCTCCGAGCTGAAGATGAGCTTGTCGTTATCGCCCGCGGCCTTGGGCTGATGCGCCTTGTCAACAATCTCCTCCACTCTTACGATGCCGCCGGCAATAACCTGATTGTCGTGGTCGCTGCCGACGAGCGAGAAAATGGCTGGATTGGAGAGGCATTGGCTGAGCATGCTGCCATCAGTATGTCTCCCAAGGCGCGTGGCCTGACCGTGGTCAATACAGACTCTCAGACTGTCGGCGCGAGAGAAAAGATGTACACTGGAGGCGGCATATTCAGTATCACGTCGCGCATTCTAGTAGTGGATCTTCTAACAGGATTATTGAATCCCGAATCCATCACAGGACTTGTTGTACTACATGCCGACCGTGTTGTCGCAACATCTCTCGAGGCCTTCATCCTCAGAGTCTACCGCCAGAAGAACAAGGTTGGGTTTTTGAAGGCCTTTTCCGATAATCCTGATCCTTTCACGATCGGCTTCTCACCTCTGGCCACCATGATGAGGAACCTCTTTCTCAGGAAAGCATCGCTCTGGCCACGATTCCACGTCACCGTCGCGCAGTCCTTAGAAGGCAAGAAGAAGGCCGAAGTTATTGAGCTCGAAGTCCCTATGACGGACTCGATGCGCGAGATTCAGAATGCCATCATGGAATGTGTCGAAGTTAGTATTCATGAGCTCAAAAAGGGTAACAGCGGCCTGGAAATGGACGACTGGAATCTCGACAGTGCTCTACTCAAGAACTTTGACGTCATCGTTAGACGACAATTGGATCCTAATTGGCATCGTGTAAGCTGGAAAACAAGGCAGATAGTCAACGATTTGACTGTCCTACGTACCATGCTCAACTCTATTCTATCATATGATGCTGTTTCATTTCTCCAGCATCTAGACACAATTCATGCTGCTCACTCTCCGCCCCCAGGATCGACTCGACAGAGCCAATCGCCGTGGCTTTTCCTTGACGCCGCCCAGACCATTTTTGATACTGCCAGACGACGAGTGTACTCGGCCAGCGCCAAGGCCGCGGCTCGAGAAGACAACATCGACTCTTTGAGACCGGTTCTTGAAGAGCTTCCCAAATGGGCGCTTTTGGCTGAGGTTCTGGAGGAAATCGACCGAGATTTGTATTTTGAGCCTCCAGCTCGAGACGACTCCAACGGTACCATTCTGGTGATGTGTTCAAACACGGACACATGCAGGCAGCTACGTGATTTTCTGCAGACTATGCACGTTAAGCCCAAGACGGAGAAACGCAAGGATGAAGACGAAGAGGACGAAGATAAACCCTCTGCAGCTTTCATGATGCGGAGACGATTGCGTAACTACCTCAAATGGAAGAGACAGTTTGCTCAAGTCAGCGCCACTCTATTTTCTGAAAATCAAAAGGCTCTTAACGGGGCCGCTGACACTCGGCCAGGCTTTGCAGGGTCGAGAGGTGGAAAGGCCCCTGCGAACAAGAGGCGGCGAATGCGCGGTGGAGGCAACGTCGGTACAAGCATGGGGCGTGCCGAAAACGGCAGTATCATGCAGTATATCGAGAAGCCTGGAGAAGTTGCCGATCTCATGGCTGAGGTACAGATCACGGAAGAGGAGGCACAGCAGAAAGAAGATGTTGTGGCAGATCCCCTCGATAATATGGAGGAGTACTTTCAGATGTATGACATGCAAGACCTTGTTGTCATCCACGCATATGACGGAGACCAGGATGAGCACGTTCTCGAGGAAACCAAACCGCGCTACATCATCATGTACGAACCAGATGCCGCCTTCATCCGTCGGGTAGAAGTGTACCGTTCTTCTCACAACGACAGGAACGTGAGAGTATACTTCATGTACTACAGCAGTTCAGTCGAGGAGCAGAAATATCTATCGTCTGTCCGACGAGAAAAGGATGCGTTTACCAAACTCATCAAGGAGAGGGCAAGTATGTCGCTTGTCATGACAGTCGATCCAGCTGAAGATCCTGAAGACGCTTTTCTCCGCACCGTCAACACTCGAATTGCTGGTGGTGGAAGACTAGCAGCAACGGCTGAGCCACCACGTGTCGTAGTTGACGTGCGCGAGTTTCGCTCATCACTACCTTCACTCCTCCACGGCCGCTCCATGGTCATCGTCCCGTGTATGCTCACAGTTGGCGATTATATCCTGTCCCCCAACATCTGCGTGGAACGCAAGTCTATCAGCGATTTGATCTCGTCATTTAAGGATGGTCGACTCTACAGTCAGGCTGAGACCATGTTCCAGTACTACAAAAGTGTGATGCTACTGATCGAGTTCGACCAGAACAAGTCCTTCACTCTAGAACCATTTGCCGATCTTTCTGGAAGTTTGACAAGTGTCGCGCCAACCAACATGTCATCCGATCTTCAATCTAAACTGGTACTACTGACACTTGCGTTCCCCAAACTACGTATCATTTGGTCGTCCTCACCTTACCAGACTGCCGAAATCTTTGAAACTCTCAAGACTCAGGAAGAAGAGCCGGATCCGATCGCCGCTGTCAGGGCGGGCCTAGACAAGGACACTCGGGCTGAAGAACAGGCCTTCAATCAGGAGCCTCAAGACATGCTTTCCATTGTACCGGGTGTCACGCCACAAAACATCAAACATTTAGTACTCAAGACAGAGAGTATCCGTGAGGTTGCTAATATGACAGTGCCAGAGTTAGCACCCTTGGTGGGTACAACGGCTGGACGACAAATCCATGGATTCTTTAACCGTAATGTGATGGAAGAGGATGACTAGATTAGCGAGACGGATATTAAGTAATGTACTTTAATTGTATCAGCGTCGCAGTTTATTGCAGCAGATATTGGAAAGGCATTTGGTGTGCAGAAGTTGTTACGATATACTGATTATCTCGCCCTATTGTATGTCCTGAAGAACATCATAGATCGTAATAATATTCGATAAGTGGTATAATTCCTAGGAAGTTCACAAATGAAGTTTGTGGTATACAACACAATTACTGTATTGGATATATCTCAAAGTGTCTTTTGTCATAGCTTTGGTGCATTGCGATGGTTACAATGGGTATTTTTAACATCAATCACTTGGGGAAATGGCATCAAAAGTATGTTGCAAAATTTTGGATTGGGTATCCTAATGCTATCGCATGAATACAAATGAAATCACATAGAAAACCAATGGCCGTTATCGTGACAGTCGCCAAACTCCTCCATCATCTACCAGGTATATCTTTCCTTCACCACCTCGCTCTTCTCAAATTGGTATCAATAAGCGTTTCCGTTCAGTTCGGTTCAATAGAGTCGTTTAGTCCTCTACACTCTCGTCGACTTCATGTGCGAGTGACCGCGTCGCTTGGTTCGTCCGCCCTTGCTGCCGCAGTAGCCACAGGTGAGGAAGCTAACGATGATGCCGCAGAAGCGGACAACGGCGCCGATGATGGCCTGGAGGATGCGACCGACACCGCCGATAACGGCCATGATGGCATCTCCGATGGTCTGGAGACAAGACTTGATCTGTGAGAGTTTGTTAGCACATATCGCTGGAGGCACGAGTGAGGCTGTGGTGGCTTACGCAGGAGACAACACCGCCCATTTTGGATGATTTGTGTAGTAAAGTGTTTTAAGGTTTAGGTGTAGGTGGTTATGTGGAGTGGTCTTGATGCAAGACTAAAGATGTTGTAGTAGGTTGATTGTGATTGTTGAAGATGTGTTTGGATTGAATATTCTGTTCTATTCAGCCTCTTCCCATCCTTATATATCTGAAAATCACCGGTTTGCTCAGCGGCTCTTGGCAAGGTTGCTTTCTTGGATGCTACCTGCCGAGACCGTTTTTCCTCCGTCATGTTATTGCCTGACGTCAGTTTGCTATCTCAGATTCACTCATGACCCAACCTCAAGCCACACTAGCCGATGTGGCTACACTCCTTGGCGGCCACTGATTGGCTGCGGGGAGCGGTATGACGTTCGCGGTGTGGCTATCTCGTCGAGAAAAACAAGGCCTGTCAATCTTTTATTGCCGCCGTAGCCCGTTGCGGGATGCGGCTTTGTTTGAGGTTACTTCCGCGACGTCAGGGCAATCAATTTTCGAGACGATTCCCTGCGAAGTGATTCCACTGATTCGCTCATCCCTTGCCCACGACTAATTGCTACCACCCTTGCTTGTCAGTTGTCAATTTTAATTAGGCCTGGGCCCTGAGCCAAGCCCAAAACGAGAACCGCCTCCAGGATGAAGTTTGATGAAAAACGAGTTTGATGGAGGGTGGAAAAAAAGAAAGGATTCTGACGTCACGTTGTCATGATGAGATCAATATGTCACCGCGACAATCAGAATCCTAATTTGGACACCAAGGAAAAATCTGTGTGGCTCGTGTTGATGGCCTCATTGGTCGTCATTCCCGTTGGGTAGCACTCAGCAACAAAATTACACAATGGATTATGCCTGTCATGATGTGTCTGCTGTCCGAATTTGGGTATCTTTTGCTTCAACTCCAACCTCATTGAGATGAGTAGGTATCTAGTAGTTTCCAGAATTATGGTCTAGGTAATTTGTACATGTGGCTGTATTTGTGCCACGCAATAGTCAGGAACACCCGAATCGTATGTCATGAACCTCGTGCTCAAGCATGTGTCTTGTGTATACGCCCAATTCAATGGAACCACTTCTTCTTCTGCGACGTGGCCTTCTGCATGTTGATTCGTCGAAGCATCTCGCGGTTTCTATTATCGAGGAGCCCCAGCGCCGAGCGATCATCGGGAAAATAGGCCTGTCCCCGGGGGAAGCGCGGTCGTTCGTCATCCATCATCTTGATACGTTGGATGCGACGCAATTTTCTGAGACCGTACCAGCATACGATAAGCGAGCATGCAATGGAGATACTGGTGACGCCAGCGAAGCCCCAGTTTGTCTCCTCGATAAAGTTCTCCAGATTCATACCGTACAGACCCGCAAGGAAGGTCCCCATGGCTAGACCTAGAGTTCCAACGCTGAACTTGATCTCAAGCAACATGAGATGATTTCGGTTGGCGTCTAGAATAGCACGGACGCTGTAATGGTTAGCGGCATGGACCGTAGTACGCCAGGGGTTCCTTACATTTCCTCCGTGTTTCGAATACCGGAGACAAGGTTACCAGCTTCTTGCACAATTTCATCCGTCAACTTGTGGTAGGACTCCAACAGCATCTCAACTTCCGTGTGGTCGTCCTCTCCCCTATAGAGATCATGTGTTTTCTCCGTCAAATACATGTCTGAGAGATCATCGTCCGCTTCAAGGAGATCCTCAATGGCATCTCGGACAAGCTTGGCCTTCTGTTCGAAGGTACTCACTCGCTTAGACAGAATGAGGAGCATTCGTAGCTTGTGTCGATCGATGTCGTCCTCGAGTTCGCTAAGAATATGCATGACAGGTTCACGCACTGCCTCGAAGTCGGCTTCCAGCTCGGATGTCACCGAGGTCATCACCGCTTCCAGCGCGCGGAACTCGTATGGGAGGGCGCCTGATCCTTGTGCATTTTTCTGTTGTAATTTACCCTGCAAGTCGTACATAAAGGCCGATTGGGGGTATGACGTCTTGGAGCCGTAAATGTCGAAAAGAAGGACTCGATCATGCTTGATCAGGACTTTGAGATGGAGCAGGTTGAGTAAGATCGCCGAGGGACGGACGAGGATATGAGGCAGGTTAGAAGAATCAATCTTTCGCAAGTCTCGAGGTAGCAAGCCGAACTATAAAACACACATGTAAGTTATCATACTGCGGGATTCTTTAGCTCATGTTTGCCTCACCTTGGCAATAAGTTCCGTCTTCTTGAACTCTCCGTCGACTAAAATCACGTTGCCGTTCTCATCGACTTCTGTACAGCGGAGACGGGGTTCGGAAGCTGCTTTGGCCGCAAGTGTTCGTCGATGGTTGAATATGGAGGTGTTGTCGTTAAACTCGTCGTGGTTTGGGAGGTCATCAGGCTTCAAGGGCTTATCGTTCTTCTTTGTAGAAAACTTGAAGAATCGCTCCCATGTGGGTGAGGGGTCCGAGGTCGAATCCCGGCCTTTGAATAAGTTGCGCGCATTTGAGCTCGTGCTGAAGTAGCTTTGCGATGTCCAGGGCTGATCTCGATTTCGAAGTTTGCGGGTAACAGGATCTTTCTCAAAGAGAGACGGCTCTAGGATTGTTACTCGTCTATTACATGCCGTGGTCGATGTCGCAGATTGTCTCCTTGTTGCCATAGTACTCAGCGCTCGAGTGCGGCAGCATAGCGCTGGAGTGGTCATGGCATGTCGGCCATGGTTTGGAGTCGAGAAAGCCCTCTCGGACTGACAGCGGAGGAATCGTAACAGGCTTCTGGACGGAACCGGGAGACACAGAGTTGACTGCATCACTAGGAATTCGTATTATGTCGGCATTGGGTATCGGGTGCAGTATATAGCGTCACTTGGTTAAAACAAGCTCTTATCGTTGACGAAGGGTAGGAAAAGTCGATGTCACAAAAATGCCTTAGTCATCAAGACCAAGCTACTGGTTCTGCGGCGGGTCTCGGGTAATGCACGGGCCTTGTCGAGAAACTCCAACTGCCTTACGAGACTGGATGGGAAGCCATGTACAGATATGCAGTGAGACATTGAATTATATATGAAATACAGTTTTACACACATAGGTGCCATACAATAAACATGGACTCGATAGATATACTTTTGAGAGGCTTCTAGTGTTTTTACATCATGTTGATCTCTTCGGTTAACCTATCAATCCTCTTTCAACAACGAGTTATCTCCATTGTCAACTTTTTCCCCTACCAACTTCCGACTTTCTTCTCTAATCAGAGCCGCCAACCCCATGAGTCCCCATGATATCTCATTTCTCACGATATAGTGCAGCTGTAATGATACCCTGACAACTCTGCTACGCCTGGAACTTGTATCAGCTTCAATTTTGCTCTGCCCATACTGCCCACCAACAGTCCTCCACCTAGGTACCTCGACACTACTATTATACGGTACCCAAGGCACTTTCTCAAGCAAAAGATCAATCTTCTTTCTTAATTTTGGTGTACGCAATGGGTCTCACGCCCATTCGCATTCGAGGCAAGCGAAAATATCTATCCAAAAAGACATCAACCTTGGGCATTCCGATATCCACCTCTGGTAACGACAACCCGCCGGTCAAAAAGATGAAGCGCTCTCTTTCAGATGTTCTTGCCTCGCGGGCTACCCGTTGGAGGCCAGTTCTTCAAAACCTTCCTGCAGAGATCCTTGAGAGTATCTTTCTTTACAGCGCCAATATCGCCCTGCCTCGTGCTGCACCTATAATGGGCGCAAAGCTCTCTAGCCGTGCTACTCTAGTCAGATTCCTCATATGGGCTTTCCATGATACTTGGGAACAGTGTTTCGGAAACCCTGAGGATTTCAAGGATCTGGACAAGAACGACATCAATGGCGATCGCCATCTTCAGGTTTGTCTGCTTTGACTAATTGGTTAGCATTTTCGAATATCTAACGTGGCAACATAGTCGACTATATTGAATCTGCCATGGATTAATACAGATTTAATTCTACAGGCACAACAAACCTGGGCAGACACTTATGCCAGAGACCGTGTTTATAAACATTATCTTCCGACGCTGGATGCCGACAGTGACCCCTTCATTTATAGCCATAATCATCATTTCGAAGGCGGCGTTGGGCATTTTGATTCTCGAGAATGTTTTGAAGCTGATTACCAGGAAGTTACGTCCTGGAAACCTTTCCAAGCAGTTGGAGAATGGGGTGGATACGATATCCATCCAAGGGTGCGTTTACCTACGGTTCTCATCACAGGACCATGGGACGAGAAGAGATTACGCCTGCTTTTCTGGCTTCGGCGAGGTGGGAGAGTCTACGGCCAAGAAGAACATGAGTCGTCATGGGAGATTCAGCTGGACTGCCTCCGCAACGCGTTCATCGACGCCCCCGAACCCAATGTTCTCATCACCAATTTGATCGACCTCACCACGCTGTGCCAAGGTCTGCCGAGGGATATTGCTCGCGAGGAGAGACGACGTATCGAACAGCGTATCAAATGGGGTTCAGACAGCATTCTTGGTAAGGACATCCTTCGAGAAGTCTATGGGACTATCGGAATGTTCCATGATGGATTTGATGCCCCAGGCTCACCAAAGTAACTTTGGCGTCGATGTGCTTTGGACAGAAAGAAAAGCAGCATCGCCAATGTCGCTACCTTCTTCATGATTTTATATCCGCCATTATAAGAGTGGAGAGACATTCTCGTTCACGGCCTGCTAAGTCCAGCTGGTCGGCATCCCCCCTTACATCCCGAAGGACTTGACCAACTCCAGGGGTGAGGGATGATTACATTCAACTTGGCGAGACCACAAATCAACCGCGCTCATATGGATACGAAACCATGTATCACATCTCGTGTACGGACACCCCTACCTAGCAAGAACTCTTTAAGTCTTGTGATCACAACATGTAAGATGAGAACAAGGAAGAGAGTACATGATAATTAGAGTTGTATTACTGTCATAGACTATAGACGTCTGTTTGCATAGTCAGCATAGATTACGTTGTTACAGTGTATCATGGGATCTATCAGAACAAGTTAGTGTAAAATATATCGTGAGTCCCTCAACACCACGAAACAGAACTTAACATTAGCGAGGAAGGAAACAGGCAGCACTTCACGCACGCCATCATCGTGAACTGAAGCATCCTTACCTTCTACTCACCTCCGGTCTCGCTTACCGTTCAAAATCCTTTCATCTCCACCTAAGCCAACGAGCAGCCATACTCCCTAACAACGCTCAATCTTCACGATGTTCACGTAGCATAGCAACACCAACCAGAGTCCAGCCCTTTTTCCGCAGCCCACACACACAACTCGGTGACATTGCCACTTACTGCCCAATCGAGAAGGTTCCTGGCCTCCGGAAACAAAGAAGGTCAAAGAAAAAAAAAAGAGTAACGCAACATCCTGCTATATCTGCGCCAAGCGGACGGGGGGATATGACTCACACACCGTGAGCACACCATGCCCAACAAACCACGCGAGTCCGGGATTTTGCGGTCTGCTGGATTTTAGGCCTTTCCTGGTAGTTCCGGAGAAGGATATCCTTTGAAATGGACTGTGCCCAGGTGTGCGTGGGCAGTTGGGTTCGGTTAAGCATGAGATCACACACTCTTAGATTGGCTGCGACCTCTTTCAGCGATGCCAGTATTAAGGTAGAAATCGCACTTCACGTGTTTCGATTCTCGGATCTTATGTCTCAAACGCCTTAGGGCTCTCATCAGTTCGAATTGACAGACGAGAATTCATCAACCCTCGATTTTGGCCTGGCGTATCACGTAGTCACTTAAGTTGAATATTTCGCTTCAGTTGCATGTAAAATGAGTCAGCGTAGACGAAAAAGACTTGGTGTTCCAGCAAAATGCTTTTGATTTCGTGCTTGTCTTGTTTTGCTCGTGCATCATTCTCCTATCCGAAAATTTGGTTCCATAAGGGATCGGAAACGACTGCCACGAGTCCACTATCGTGAGGACTGTTTCAAGCTAGCTATTAGATTTCGCCATAGCGTCATCGCTCTCTTCAATTCAGATTATTCTTGGGGCTCCTTTGCTCGAGTCCGCTTCTGAAATCGACTGGTTTGATTGCCATCGAAGTTCCCAAGGTCTGCCTTTGACGAGGTCGAGTGGTTTCAAGCCTTGGCTGTATCCGAAAGACATTATGTGGTGTTTGTTTGTTTGCCTTGATTGCAGAAAGGGGCAGATTGAACTCCAATTGATGCAAAGTAACCCATTACCTTGCAGATACTGTGTTTGACGCCGGAGTCGTTATTTTCGTTGACCGGGTTTTTCTGCTCGGTTTTGATAGCAAATCAAACCTATTACTCCCCTTGTGTTTCTCAACCCTCCTCCATAAACAATCAATAGAAACAAGCAAACAAAAAAGCAGTGACTTCCTAGTCGTACAATAGTTATACTCATCATCTCCGTAACGACCCCTGAATAAAGACTTTCGCCGCCGTCTTCCCTTCCCAGATGCCTAATCCCAAAGATGCATGTAAATCAACACACGCTTTTCGGCCTGGTCTTGAAGCAAAAGCAAGGTGCTTTTCCCAACACAATGGTCAAACTCCAAGATCTATGGTATCAACGGCCTTTTAGCAAGACTCCTTTCTTTCCAGCTCCCAGTAATTCTTGACAAAGAGAAAGTTATTGATTCGACATTATTCTTAACATTGTACTCAACGGAGTATCGAGTTGTAAAAGATAAAGGGGGTCTAGTTCAGAATACCGTCCCACATACCAGGTCCACGAATACCGATGGCGGGGTGGACAGACGAAACTTCGTAGCCATGAGCTGCTTCAGCAGAGCAGCAAACGCGCTTGCCAGTACCGGGCAGACTGGGGCGGACGGGAATCTGAAGGTTTGACTCTGAGGTGATACCTCGAGTACGGACCAACGTATCAGGCCAGACAGGACGCTGAGTAGTGTATGGGCCGCCAAGGATTTCACGGACATTCTCTTGAAGACCGTTATCCATGGAAGCGGTTCTACTTCGCTTTATTCCACTTCTGGGGGCCGTGACGGGCACAGCTCCAGCTGCACGGTAGTGTAGCTCCTGTAGAGCGCGGGCAGCATCAGAATCGCGAGCCATATCTTCAAGCTCCTGCTGACGTCTTGCTAGTGGTGTATCCAGAGACAAGTCTCCAAGTCTGCCAACCGGGCCGGTGCAAGACTCGGGAGATGAGGTGTAACAGTACTCAGGAACCGAGGGGATCGTCGGCTTCTGGCTCAATCTCTCATTGCAGAGCTTCGGGGCTCGGAATCGCGACGCCATGCCCAGCTTGGAAGAGCTGAGGGTCGCGCTAGCGAGCGATGAAGCAGATGAAATGGAAGAAGAGCGCGAGGAGCGCGACGTGTCCGAAACCATCGATTCGGGCGAGGAAGTTGTTGACACTGAATTGGCAAGCGAGGATCGACGAACAGGGCCGTAGACTTGCGGTGACGAGGTCACGGAAGCAGGGAGACGATCAAGATAGTGGGCAGTGTTGAGGCTATTGGCCTGAGCCATAGCCATTCCCATAGCAGAACTCTTGCTGAGCATGTGAGAGGCGGCACTCGCTGCAGGAGTGCAGAGTCCACTGCTCTGAGGAGTAAGTCGAGGAGTTGGGAGCATACCCAGGGAACGGGGCATGCGACCTGAAGTGTATCCCATCGTGGCAGGCTCCATGACTCCAGGGGTGCTATACATCCTAGGAGTGGGAGTAACTTCACCGGACTCGTAGCCACTTGATGATTGGGGTTCCTGGGGAAGATTGAGGATACTGCGTGGGGACAGCGCACAGAGGTCGCTTGACCTAGGTACAAAAGTAGTAGCAGGAATCACTTGTGTGAGGTTGGTAAGCTCGGGGTTGAGACCCAGAATAATCCGCTTCCAGTCTGCGACCTGCTGGGATACAGTCTGAGCGGCACCTCCGGGGGATGAGGGGCCGGATGGGGGAGGCGTATACTTAAGGACAATGTCGGTCCATCGCTGGAAGACCTCATCGGCGATATGCATCTTCCAGTTAACAGCGAGCAAGAAGGCGATCTCGTTCTGATTGATCTCTTGGGTGTTTAGTCCCGAGATCTTGCTCCAGGCCCGAGCAGAATAATTTCGATCCTGGAGATACTTAGAAGCAAGAATCAAAGCCGCGAGGAACATGCGACGGCCACACTGGAGCGCGCGATCGGCATGTCGGTCCTCGGGCTGTTCCATAGTGAAGTTGTGCTTTGGCACATGAGGTTTGATGAGAATCAGATAATAAAGCGCGACCTGAAGAGTCGAATAGCTGGTCCGAGAGCGACGCAGGGTTTCTTGAATGAAAGTGCGCAGAGGCAGGACTTCTTTGCTTCGCATTTCATTTCGGCAGACGACAGAGGAGAGAGGCCAAATGGCTTCAACAATCTGTGTCGACGAATCTAGGAGGATAATGTCTAAGCACACGAACAGAGTATCAGAATTTAGTCATAACATACCAACAAGACTATCGACAAAGTTGACTTTTCGGTCGGACTGTCGGACCAAGGCAGGAGGGCACACGGGGCGGACACCCGAAGTTCTTCGGGGGTTCTGGCGCAACTCAGCAGGAAGCGCTTGTGACTCCGTCTGTGTCCTTTGAACGCGACGTCGAAAGTTGAGAGCGCTGTCAGCGACAACCGCCTTTCTTGAAAAGTAAGAGTCGCATGAATCTGAGTCGGAAGAGAGAGCGGAAATAGAGGTGTCGTCGGAGGCCTGAGAGGTGGTGTCGGACCAAACAGAAGTGAGAGAGGTTGAGGCGGAAGAAGCTAAAGATGTATTATAAGGAGCATATCGTGAGGTGATAGAGGCAGGCGAAATAGTCGTGTCGCACCTCATGTTGGGTGGTAGTTGTAGCAGGCCTGAATAAGATTCAAGCCGGGATGGATATCCAGTCGCCGTCGAGGGCTAAGTCAACCAATAAAATCGTTATTTACCGGTGTAAGTCGCGGGGTCAAAGTCGAGTAACTATACTCCTTAACGGTATGTAAATGCCGTTTCGAAGTAAATCCGTAGGTGTGGGCACAAAAGGCGTCTAAACAAGGGAGTCGAGAAGCGAGTTGATGACACAGACGATATGACCGGAAGACAAAGCGGAGACGGCGACAGGAGTAAAGATTGTTTTTCCAACAGGCATTGCGATAATACTTCAAATCTCGAAAATGAGGTCAGAAGCGAATGGTAGTCTTAGAACAAGGCTACCATCGGGACGATCGGATAAATGGTTGAGTTGGGATTCGAAAGGTGAGATCGAGGTCGATGTCGAGGTCGGTAATTAAGATGGGGATATCAAGCTGTTATTGAATCGATATGCAAGGTACAGCGTTGGGGAGATTTAGAGGTGTGGCTGAAGGTGAAGAGTTGACCTGAAGAGGTGATGAAAGGGTTTATTAGATGGCCGAAGTAGGGTGACTCTTGTTTAAGTGGCCTAAGGGGCGAGGCGTGAGGAGTGAGGCGTTGTAATGGTGAGTGACAGCCTGGCCGTGATGGTGGGATGTGACTCTTCTCGTTCTGCACGGTGGCGACCCCGATTAGAGGCGGCGAGGGGCGTGTGTGGCAGGTAGCAGCCAAATGGCGATCTCGGAGAGAGCGTGAAAGCGTGCGAGAGAGGGTGCGCGGCGGGTGCCTGTGCCTGATTTGGTGCAAGGATGACTAACAGGCAGTTCGTCACAGTAAGTGTGGCGAAGGAGCTGAGCGGGTGGTAGCCTGGCAGGGGGGTAGTGAAAGTGTAAAGTACAGGTAACGGAAATAGAATAGAGTATGAGCAAGAGTAAGAGTAATAGGAAAATGTAGAAATGATTGAATCAGACAGTAAAAGGAGATGATGATGGTGATGGGAGATGACAGGAGATGAGTGATATGGGGAGATAGTGGCCACAGCACAGGCAACTAAGTGAGCAATACAGCGAAGTCCGGAGACTGACACAAAGAGTCACTCTTAGTGGTTGGTAGTGGTAGACAGGACACTTTTCCGCAAAGTCACCTCACTGAGAAAGGCGCTGGCGAGAGCGGGTTGCGGGTACGGGCGAAGGCCGGGGGAGGCAAGGTTAGTCCCTAAAACGATGAGCAATCGGGCTTGGGCTCGGCTGGGCTGGGCTGGACTGGGCGGGACCCAGGCTGTGTTGTGCTGGAATTCGTTGGCAAGACTGTGACTATGACTCTTTTTTTCGTCAGGCGGCAAAGAGCAAGGAGAGTGAGTCTGAGTGAGAGTCGCAAGGTGCAAGTGAATGCCGCTGCGGCCTGACTGAGATGAGAACTGGGGGTTTTTTTCTTTTGTTTTCGATTTTGATCGAGTTGAAGGTGGTGAGGTTTTGACGAGGATATTACCAAGGTAGATAAACAACAAAGATGAAGACAAGACGCCGTGGAGAGTGGAGATGTACACGATTCCAGAGCAGACTTCAGAGAGTCGCTTGGGGACAGATTTAGAGGACAAACTCGAACATGATGGCGATGATGCTGTTCGATGGGGGGAGGGGGAAAAGGCGGGAGATGGCGGCGGCGGGCTATGGCATAGTTTTGAATGCCTGGGACAGCGACAGCGTGAGCAAGACCAGGAGGAGAGACGAGTTGAACGCTGGTACCTACGGCGCGCTGCAAAGATTGGCCAGCGCGTGAGGTACAGTACCTCTGA
This sequence comes from Fusarium heterosporum, assembly GCA_013396295.1. Classification (NCBI taxonomy): domain Eukaryota; kingdom Fungi; phylum Ascomycota; class Sordariomycetes; order Hypocreales; family Nectriaceae; genus Fusarium; species Fusarium heterosporum. The sequence continues at coordinate 118,661 of JAAGWQ010000096.1, read as the reverse complement.
AGGGCAGTGTGCGCGGTCTGTAATGACACGGTACAGCTAGACCCTTGTAGCGCTTCAGCCAGTCGTTGGGCTTCTACATCTGGTGCTGGCACATTACACTGGACAGCAGATTGCCCCTCTTTTCTCATCTCCGTGCGATACCGTGTCTGGATCTTCTCTGAAGCGTGTCTACGTTTTTGGCATCACCCTATTGGTTCTCCGTTTTGGACAGCGCGTGTTTCTATGTTTCTCCCCCCTCCACCTTTTTTTCCTCAAGGCGTATCGCACCCATCCACCTCCACCTTCCACATCCTGGCCTCGATCAAGGCCTCAAGGCATCCACGGATTTCAGTTTCCCTGGTATCGAGACGAACTCAGTTGCTATACGGTGAGCCTGTGAGGGGAAAGGTTGACTTGTACTATCCGTGTGCGTGATTACCATGTAACACATCGATACCTGAGCCCTTGGTACGTGTATCTACATACTACGTGGCAAAGAGGATATGTGATGAAGGTGTAGGAGATGTCATGAGGCACTTTGTCTCAACTTCAACCTCATCCTCAAATTCAACTATCCGCATTGTCGCTATGTAGTGACGATAACCAACTGGACTTATCTCATCTCTGGCACTGACACTGGCTTGCAAGTTGCACACCAGCTTTGCCAGGCTAGGTTCGTGCATCTCGCGTATCCCTGCCGTCCCGACCACCCCGGTCACCCTCCCAACCCGTTCTGGCTATTCACTGAGTTGTCGTTGTCTGTATTGGAAATGAAGCCGCCCTCGTTTTAAGTTCTCATTGTTATATCTCTTTACCTCAACATCTTTCGGGGTGTCGCCGGCTTACTTCTCAGTGACGTGCAATGCCAAAGTTTGAATCCTCAGTAATAACGCTCCAACATACAAGCCAGTCGCTATTGTGATGCCAAACCAAAGAATGGATCTTGCAACTGGTGCTTTTCTTGACACTTGACCTTTTTGGGAGAAAGCATAGTCCGTCCTCCAAAACTTGGCTGCTGATGCGTGATGACTCTTGTCCTTCAGCTGTCGATAGTGTACATTGCACACCTCCTCATTCTCCGCCACCGCTTCGTGAATATTCGACAGGTCTGGTGGAAATCTTCATGATGATCATACTCTAGTAAAAGGAGGGGTATTCACCCTTTCATTCGGGTTCATCCCCTTCTTTACTGCCAAGATCTCTCGACCTGTGGAGGCCCAGCATTTCGAAACCTTCTCTGCCACTTCTTTCACAGGGAGCGTGCAATACATATCAAACACACTATCCAATGATGCGAGGTCTTCCTCACACCAATGTGGCCGCCTGTCCAATGACACTGCGATATGTGGATATGATGAAAGATGGCTTTTGGTTTGGACTTGTCTCGTCTCAGACTCGACCACGCCGCCCGGGTGCGCTACCAAGTCTGACTTCCAACCATTGTGACTCGTTGAGTCTCCAATGGCCTATTTCTCTCAAGCAAAGCAAATCCTGAGGGCAAGAATATTGAGCTGCATCGAACCTTGCCACAGACGGAACGAGAGGCATTTATGAAATGGCGGCAATAAAGGAAGAATCGGTACCTACAGCGCTGCAGACTACAGTCCGATGCCGTGGTGTTTACCGTGATCTGCTGTTGCTTGCAGGTCCTTCAGCATGGCCCCCCTCCTTTATACAAAGTATGCCGAAAGGTCTCGCCATTTCTTTCTCGAAAACCGATGGTCTAGCATTCATGGAGAACCAGGCCGTCCCACAATGACCTCACCAAAGTTGAACAGTTCCGATGTAATCCGTTCAGTAGTTGCTGTGAACAACAAAGAATAGATACGTAAATACATGGTTCTGAAGCCAATGCGATGAGAGACAATTATGCCTTGAAGGATGGTTGGTACAACTTCCATAATCATGACTCTGCAGTTCTGTTCAGTACCATAACACAAGCCTCAACCGTTGTCATGCAGCATCGAAATCCCTCTCCCCTTGAGTAATTAACAATTATCCATGAACCTAGGACTATTCACCAATATTTGGTAGGCTGTGCTCCCTCGGGCTGTGGTTAGCCATCTCAACAATATTAGTTGGTGAACGCGGCTCAGGAGTACCATAACGTCTTGCCAGTAGTGTCTCGCCATCATGTGTGCTATGAGGGTCTCTCTCACATTGCACATGTGTGATGGCTGGCCTTTTCCGACATCATGAGAAGGTTGACTACAGACCATCATGACTTTGGTCCCACTATGCTTACAGAGTATACGGCTCCTAATCAAATACATGATGAGCAATAACTCATTTTGTTCATGCACTTACCATACGCCTCGCGGATGTCTGAACTCCCACTGCTTGGTAGTGAAACGCGGGCCCTTTCTTCATCACACACTTTGGGACTTGTTCGACATGATGAACACTCCTTGATCTGGCTCGTGCGCCCACCAAGTGGCGGCGACGCTACCAGCCTCTTAACAGAGTCCAATCTCTTTGTGCTGATTGTCAAGTCCTAACTCCAAACTGCATGTACCAGGCTCTGTGGCCCGCCGGACCCGACCCCACAGGTATGCTGTGCTGTTCGTCTCATTACACATCATCAAAGTTGTACAAATCATTACCTCATCAGGGGACTCCTCGGTCTACATACAGGACCCCGTTCGGTAGCCGGACCCTTAACAGATCCGGGAGGATATGGACTTGGGTCTTCACTGTCCGCCAAGCGTCGTTGAGTAACATGTTTATGCGCTGCGGCATTCAGCGTCTTCAAGTTGTGTCACGGAATGTTGCTTTCGATCAATCCGGCTATGCCGTGTTCTTGTACTCTCCAGGCTGGAGCGCATTAACTCCGTATATGAGTTTATCTGTGCCATATGTGTGTATCAACCGTGTCACACTCAATAGCCGAAACCCCGCTCGTTGAGTTCACTGTATCGTGGTTGGCTCGCGATGGTGAGTCAGTGATAAGTGTCTAGGGTTTTCATCAAAGAACCGGGACATTTCGAGAGTTGGAACTTAATCACAACCAATTTTTATTTTTATGTTCTCATGCCAAAGGCCTGTCACAGGTCTGTCACATTCAATAAACATTATAAATTAAATAAAAAACAAGGAATTAATCGTAGGCGTAAAGCAACACGATGTGTCTGGTCTGGAGATGTCTGAGTCACGTTGAATCAAATCTACCCTGGACAGTAATGACTCCTCTCCTTAGTTTGCTCATTTTTGGACCATCTGGCGGCTGGGTTGGCTTCCTTTCAACCTAGACAGTGGATAAGCAGATTGCTCCACAACGTCCCCGTGCTATTCTTTTCTATTATTGTTCAAGGCGAAGTTGTAAACATTGCGTGTTGCACCGCCGCCTAGGACTGGACTCAGCTACGCTTGGAGGGCTGAGCCCACAGCGATATTGTGCCGTGGCGCGTCATATGCCACGGCAACAAAACTGTCACGGGACTCTGATGATTCTAGAAACGACGAGTATTACGCCCATCATCCAAGCAGATACGTCTTATGTTATTGACGCTGAGTAGGTAGCCCCAGGGTACCGTAAGAAATGGAGGCTTTGGACTAGGTAGGTACCTAGATGACAGAAAACTTTAGGCAACTTTAGTCTCAATACAGTAGCGACTTACCTAGCCTTTATTTGCCCCACGGTCCCATCGTGAACCCTTTGCCCCACATTCCGACCACGGGCGGGTCGGTGACTTCGGGGCCCCGACCGCTCACGGGACTGCCCAGTAACGTCAGGTTGTATGATCATAACAGCACGGGACTACTATGATGCAGTATTTGATAGACAATGTATACGCCTCACATATTTCAGGCTGTCAATAGAATCCACAATCTGCAACTGATCTCTTATCTAAACTTACGTGTCCCAAAGTCCCATCGATATGGATCCCTACCCCGGCTCCCGACCTTCACCGTCAGATCTCAAAGCACGCCAAAAGACAACTACCAGGCTTGAAAACGTGGTTGCCTAACCCTATTAACATCTCGTGCATGCATTGCCCTTGCTCTGGGTTCCCTGGCCGCGCGAAGTATGCATCAAATCAGAAGAGCTCCCGCTTGCTTATTACAGTCGCCGAGGTAATCGTCATCAGAGTCCCGGATCGTGAATTTCGAAGCATGTCAGGTCAGACATCATTCGAGAAGTCATAGAGAACACCTCCATACTTGATGCCCTGTTAAGAAGATGCCCAAAGCAACATCCTGATGTCAGTCTGCACTTGAACCGAGGAAAGGTGACAATTTAGTCCTGCCAGTGTAAAAGGCAAATGGAAGCCTGATAGAAACCTGCCGAATCTTCCTACAAAGGAAGGACCCTACCCTGCGAGGTCAGCCTAGCCGCTGATCCCACACAAGGTCAACACCATGAAAGCGAGTGAGACAAAAGTCACACGAAGGGACGGTCTCGTCTATGCCGGGAGGGGAAAGAAGAATTTGACCAACACGCATTACCATCCTGGCTATAGAAGTAGGTAGCTGCTTTCAGTACCAACTCAAAGTATTCATAGGCCATGGCCAACAGTTATATGCATAGTAGAATAACAAGCCAACCAGTCAAACTCATGGTAATATTGTACCGACATCTCATCAACCATGTATTGGAGTGACCACAGCTTACGCCTGACGCAAACCAGAAGTTCCTTCACGTTCAAACCGGCTCGGTCATCCCATAAGCACAAACAGGATTTTCATGTCAGGAACACGCCACCCAAGTGACATTCAAGTTGACAGGACAGATCGCGCCTGCGATAATAAAAAGAATTTTCCGAGCCCGTCTGACGTGTGGCACACACGGTCTGACTGATCCTGTGAGAAACTGAGCCCGTTTAGCCGACCCAGTCATGACCAAGACTGTTCAGTCGGGAGTCAAGGTGACCCTACTACGATACTGTGGCAGTTATGCAGGTTTTAGACTCAACATGCTGCTTGGAAGACACGGATTCTGGAAGAACATCACACCACAATCATCATACAGCAGACCAGCTTGCCTAGCAAAAGCCTTGCATAAAAGTAGTACGAAACCATTTAATACACAATCGATACGACTGACCAAACCGAACCCCTTGCAACTTTTGCCCTCGCCGTCTCAATTTCTCAATACCAATCTCCCAGCGTGTCACCATCGGTCCATAGCAGTGAAAGAAGTGGACTTTTGTTGCACTGGTATCCACCTCAGCATTGGCCAATAAACTAAGAGGCCATGTAGGTGCTGGCATCGACACCCTCCTTGGGGAATTCACTTTTAAAACCATTAGCCAGCGAATCGTCTCATAGGTAAAAGAGTACTCACGGAAGGGCGACTTCGAATCGCTTCTCAATCTCCTTGAGCACCTCTTGGTCTTGGTCAGTGCTGACAAACGAGATGGCCAAACCCTTGGTACCAAATCGTCCGGCACGACCAACACGGTGCAGGTAGGAGCTGGCATCGTTGGAGAGATCGTAGTTGATAGCAAGGTTGATACGCTCAATATCGATACCTCGTCCGAAGACATCAGTAGCAACACAGATTCTCTTCTTGAACTCCTTGAACTCCTTGTAGCGACGAATACTATACATCATTAGTCGCAGTCGGGTTACTTGTACGAATAGGAACTTACCGTTCTTCTTGACTGACGCCAGAGTGAACGGCGATGGAAGGGAAGTTACACTCTCGGAGGAGCTTGTCAAGTTCAGTGGCACGGACAGTGCTGCGAACAAAGATGATGACTTGGTTGAACTGAAGATCATCCAGAAGTTCGTTGAGCTTGCGGTTCTTCTCCTTCTCCTCCAGCTTAATGTAGTATTGCTGAAGACCGTGAAGCGTGAGCTTGGTGTCCTCATCGACGTAGTGCTCAGTAGGGTTCTGCATGAACTTTCGGCAGATAGGCTTGACCTCCTCAGACAAAGTGGCGGAGAACATCATGACCTGCTTCTGCTGGGGAGTAGCGCGGAAAACATCCTGCACATCCGTGCGCATATCTGGTGAGGTCAGTTTTGTTGTCGTTCAAGTGCATCGAGTAAGACTTACCGGGCTGGTCAAGCATCTTATCGCACTCGTCAAGAACGAAGATGCGAACACTGCCAAGGCGCAGAGCCTTGTCACGGACGAGAGCTTTGAGACGTCCAGGAGTACCCACAATGATGTGAGGGCAAGTCTCCTTGTTCTTGAGAGTCTCGACGTCGTTCTTGATGGGGGTACCACCATAGAAGACGCCAGTCTTGATGTCGGGCATGTACTTGCTGAAGCGGTTGTACTCGTCGCGAATCTGGTAGGCCAGCTCACGAGTGTGGCACATGACGACAACGGATACTTCTCCATTCACAGGCTCGACCTGCTGAAGAGTAGCAAGAACGAAGACAGCTGTCTTTCCCAGACCGGACTTGGCCTGGCAGATAATGTCACCACCGAGGAGTGCCTGGGGGATACAGGTTTGCTGGACTGTCGATTGAACCGATGTTAGAGTGTGTTTCTAAGAAGCAACGAACGACGGGTGTAATATCAAGTGTCCGTCCATCGTCGCAGCTTAGCCATTGTGAATACTGTCATTTGCCATCGATATGGCAATTCACCAAGGTGTGATATCGACACAACGACCATACTTTAAGGCCAAATGGTTGTCAGGACAACACTGGCTGAGGAGCATCAGAAAGCTCCTAATGCCTTGAGGCCTTCCTCGTTTCGCCCGTTCTACACGAAGGATCCGTTGCGACAACAAATGATGTCCTATCCGCTTTCGCGTGATGGATGACATCAAAGTTGTGATTTCGCGGATGACCACGTCTCTCACCCGTGGTCTTGTTCCGCCCGGATGCTCGGACCATCTCTCAGATCCATCCTTGACCGCCCCCGACGACGACGATAACGATTGTGGAAAAGTGGCCAGTTTTTTGCTTGCTTGCGAGATGGACGAACGCTTGAAGGGAAGGAATGTGATGACTTAGGGTATTAGAATATCAGGACTGACCCTCCGATGGATGCTCGAAACCGCAATCGGCGATGGCGCGAAGCAACTCAGCCTTCAGGAGGAAATCGCGGAAACCGGTCGAGTGAATACCGACGTAGCTGCCCTTCTTGTCGACATTGTTGCTGGCGGCGAGCTCGCCCTTCTTGCCGTTGGAGGTAGTAGCGGCGGTCTCGTTGCCGCCGATCTCCTCGTCGGAGTAATCGATGAGATCCTCTTCGTGAGACATGTTGATTATGACTCGCGAGCGGTGAAATCACTGGTGATAAAGCTGTCGCGGAAGCTGTTTACTACAGCGAAGCTGCGATGACGACGCGAGACGTCCGAGGCGCGTTGCCGTAAGTGTCGATGAAGCGGCGCAGGTGTGCCGCAGTTCAGGCAAAGCGATGAATGAAACAGAATTGTGAATAGAGAAGAATAGGGATCCGGAACCCAAATACTCGTTCCAAGGATAACTTGAAAGAGTCTTTGTTGAGGCTGAGAAGGGAGGTGCCAGAAGCAGGCAGGAGCAGGCAAGGTTGCCGCTGGCCAAACAGGTCCGTGCACGCAGTTTGTCACGTGCCGTAAGTCCAAACAGTGCAAACTCTAGGTGACAGGCACTGGTACATGATAATTGAGACAACTGAGAGAAGTTACTTTAACGACCATCAATCACAAAGACTTTCTATTTCTCACAGATTCGATGGCGAAAATCAAGGAACAGAAGAGCGTACAGAATCGCACCATCTACTCCAGAGCTTCTTACCTCTACCAAGCAGCCTCGTATCTTGCAAAGCAGCAGTCCCCAAATTGTCAAGATGTTCTATCAAAATCCTCAACCACAGGCCAGGAGCACAGTGCTTCTGCGCCAACAAAGAACGAACAAAAAGCACTGGCAAACATGTCCCGTCAGGCAATTTCAGGCTTACGAGGTGTGACTCAGAAAGCACAAATTCGACTAAGCCCGGCTATGAAGCAAACTATCTGCAAGTATTGCGATACTCTTCAGATTGAAGGCGACACGTGCACATCAATCATCGAGAACGCCAGCAAAGGCGGAAGAAAGCCATGGGCTGACGTTCTAAACATCAAGTGCAAAACCTGTGGAAATGTCAAGAGATACCCCGTCAGCGCACCAAGGCAAAAGCGCAAGGCTTTGCGCAATTCTAGTCACCAACAAGGTATAGAAGATAGCAGCAATGAGTCAAAGACACATATGTCGACAAACCAAACAACACCGTATGAGACACCAGACCAAACACCAGGACCTTGAACTACAAGAAAAAGTCACACAGACAACATATTCAATAATAATTCTGATCACTCCTTGGCTACGCCCTAACATCCGATTCCTGTTTCGTCATCCAAATGATCCGCGACAGACGGGAGGTACAACAAGATTACTTGACTCGACGTGATTGAGAACATTGGACCAGGCACACGAGCTGTTAGAAGTTTCACATCAGAGGCTGCTGCTGGGAAACCCCCAAGGCCATAAGAACAGATCAGAAGGGTCTAGACATACCACAACACAAGAAGGCAACATGAACTTCGTGGTAACTGACCTGGACCACGCAACTACTAAACCGTTGGCTCAAATATTTGCTAGAACTAGTCGCCAATAACAATGCTGGTTCAATCAATTTAAGGCTGCTCACGCCCTGTCTCTTCACTCATTGATTAATACCATTATCTATCTGATGCTCCTTCGGCATGACGAGTAAAGCATCACTTTCCTGGTTGACCAGCTTCCTTGACACTTTCCTCTCCTAGTACTTTGCTTGCCGCCATAAATCTGTTGGTTGTGAGCCACGGCATACCTCGATATCCGTCATCCATAGGAGAACTTACAATCCACCGTGCCAACTGCCTAGCCCACGCATGGCTTCTGCTTGCACGCTTGTCATGCGTAACAGGTTCTCGGTGTCAGAGAGGTTTGACGATAATTGTGCGAGTTGTGAGTTTAGCTGTGCCTATAGAGGGTGTCCTTATTAGACCAACAGACGTGGTTCTAAAGGTATACAACACTCACAAGTTGTCTTGTCTTGACAGCACTTCCACTGGTTACCATGCTCTGTCGCACATGAGCCCCAGTCACGTTGCGCGTCGCCATAGTTGCAGTGAATATGATCCTTCTGTTTGCAGATTCGTAGCGATTGCAAGGTGACTGGATGGATTGTCACTCTTGGTTTGGATAACGAGGATTTCTGGTGTATAGATAAAAAGAGTATGAAGGGGTGAAAATTTTTGGCGGAATAAGCAGGCAAGAGTGGAAAGATGAATGTGCGTTTGGGTTATATCCCGAAGCTGTAATTGAACTCACAGTATCTAGGTACTTAGGTATCGTATCTGATGGGTGATGGTGGTTTGTTTACAGTACAACAGTTGGGGATAGTTATTTAGGCTGGCCCGTGCGCTAAGCAATCATTGGCTCAACTCTCACTTATTCATCAGGCATCTCAAAGCTATATGCGTAGAAGTCATCATTATCTCTAAACAATAATAATGGTATCAGGCGTATTGATCATGAATTTGATATATGGACAAAGATACTAGTGTGCGGGTCTTGACCATGTAGTTATGTGCTTACCGTCAGTATCAACCCTGACATACATCTGAATGTGGACAGCAACGCGTTGCCAAGCTGTTGGCTCTACTGTCAACACAAATCACCTTCCAGGACGAGAGCAATAATCATCTGACCGCCCGGATACTGCCTCATAAGGCATAGACGATATTAGCAGGACCAACGCAAATCCTCCACTGGCCCCCAATGGTGATCCCTACCTCTTCCATAGCCCTAACGTCACGAATGCCAGCAGCGACCTGTTCAGCTATAATACCAAGAAAACTAACTACAAATCAGAAGCCTACAACTTAAGGAATCCTTGCAGAGTTGAGGTTTGCCAAGATGATTGGAATCAAGGTTAAGCCTCAGCCGAAAATGCATTGATCACCGACGCTGACCAACATTCCATATATAACAAGGCTGTAATTTCCCCGGGAAAGCTCCTGTCTAACTTGAGTTTTAAGCTTAACCCTCTTGCCTTTGATTCATTGACACCCCGTTATGAAGAAAGAGCTGCCCCTTAGAGCTTTGGCCTTGTTGGCCGTCGCATCGTATGGAGGTCTAGGCACTGCGGAAACTCTAAGTAGTGAAGAGTGGCAGGCTCTCTTCAAGAACCCAAATGCAACTGGAACATACACCTTCAAAGGCTACAATGTCTCGGAGCCCTCCCCAGCTAACAAAACCGTTGATGGCTGGTCGGCTACCATCCAGGTAGCTAACATAACAGACGATCCACGGGGCGGAGCACCTTACCCTGGCATTGATATCAGCGTCCAAGCACCCGAGGGGATGAAGCTACCGGCGCTCAATGGAAGTCAGACCAACTCTTCTAGTTGGCACGTCTGTGTGACCTATTGGAAACCGGGTAAATTCGGGGATGGGACTACAAATGATGCTCAAAACGACGATGGAGACTGCAGCTCTTTCATGTCTGAAGAATGCACTGATGCTCTTCAGATTGCAGCATTTGAATACAGACGGGACGGCGAGGGTTGCTCTAATCTTCCAAGTATACCTGAGCCATGCGAAAAGTACTACTCAGGCAAGTCGCCGGGTGTCTTCGGCCAGAGTCGTAAGTCAAACCTCACAACCTCTCTTCTGAGTCATGTTACTAACCTGACTGTTAAAACAGCCGGAGGGAATCTCAGCGTCTTTGACGGCAGTTCCCTGATCAGAGAAGATTCATTGACGAGTGGTCAAGACGCAATGAGCCAAGAGGATGCATATGATTATGCTGTACGTGGAGTTTGGACGGTAATGATTAATTGGGGCCGCCAAACCAACTTCAGCTATTCCAAAGACGATGTTATGCAGCCTACTATACTGTGTCTACGCCCGAGGAATATCACGAACGGCAGTGAAGACCCCAATACTGGTACAAGGGTAGTTGTCTATGGACCTCTGAGCCTGTTCATTACTCTTTTAGCTTCAGCCTTGTTACTCCTTTAGTTCGCCTAATTCAACATGATGAAGGCCTTTCATACCATGTGGGGATTTCACGCCTGGGGGGATAATAAGATAGAGATCTTAGGCTTTCGGTAGAGTACCTAGTATATTTCCCCCTAACTTCCCATGTCTCAAGATTGAAGCAAGACGTGAACATTGGAGTACTATCTGCTTGTTACAGAAGTTTGACAAGAAGGTTGAAACACCTTCAAGGCAGGAATTTCTTAAATGAATCACTTAGATGATGTCTTGTTTCTTACATGACGACCCAAAAGCTAAGTAATGGACGATTCACATAGAATATTTCGCATGAAGTCAAGATCATAGGAAGGGCACGCTGCTCTTGAATTCTATGAATACTATCCAATGAAATGCCAAAATGCTGAATATCCAACCATGCAATGCTTAACGATCGATGCTATGACACTTGCGTGTAGGACTATAAGATGCGAGTAACAAAAAAAAAAAAAAGCCATAACTCCAGTATGTGTCGTGATCATGAACGACAAAGCAATATGACCCTATGCATATGCCTATAATGCATTGAAACTCCAAGCAATGACCACGCATAATCAGAACTTCTCCATCAGGTTCGCGCGAACCGTCCACATGCGAGCCCTCTTTCCGTAAATGTACATCGGAATTGTGAACAACATCAACACCAGTTGAATGATACCGATCCAAATATACACCTTCTTGGGACCGTCACCGTGCAACCAATGGGTAACAAAGAGACTGAAAACAAGTCCGTGGAGAATATTCTTGGAGAAGTTGAGGGTCACCAAAGCCTCTCCTGCATATTGCCGATAGCTGTCGACGCAAAACGTAATGGCAGTCGTCGAGCCGAGCGAACATCCAAAGGAGACAACTCCGAAGAAGAAAGTCGGAACCATCCAATGATCCTTCTCCTCTGCAGACCACCCGAAACCCATGAGCCCTATGCAAGTGGTTATGAGGATGGGTAAAGCCATGACAAGACGAAATTCGGGCTCGTAGAGTCCACCGTTACGTTTAGACATGGCTTTGACAATAATATCGCTGACCTTGCCTGCTACACCGGTTCCCAGAATACCACCAATGAATGGCGAGATGTAGACGAGACCTGTCTGGAGAGCAGTGAAATTGTAAGATTCCGAGTTGCGATATACCATGGCTATCGACTCAGAGATGACGATCAGCCAGCCCACCGAGCAAGCGTAGACAGCGGATGACCATAGAACTGCGGGGTATGCAAAGAGAATGAACGGTCTGACCATAACCTTGAGCCATTTGTCGTGGTTGAGGCGTCCATGCCAGGGTCTAAGCTGTTGGGCGAATGACTTGGGAGGTTGCTGACGAAGGTTATGAGTGTAAGCCTGGATCTTGGGCGGACCCTGAAGCCGGGAAATGTCCACTTTCTCATTCTCAAGACTTGGCCCCAACTTAAACGAGGCAACATTGGACTCGCTTCCAGTTGTGCTGGGGAAATCGGTGGGAGTAGATCCTTCTTTGTCTGAGGGATGTACTGCCTGAGGAGCCGCAGGTTCTTCGGTAGCAGTATCGGGACCAGCAAAGCCTACATGGAGATCTCTTCCTCGATGAACAGAAGCTGGCGATTGAAGACCATCTTGAACAGGGACTACTTGGCCCGAGTGCTCTCCCTCCAATAGTCCTTCTGCTCCAGTTTGGTGAACCCTATGGCGGGATGAGAGCCGGCGAAGAAAACTCGGTCTCTTGGATGGATGTCTAGGCTTGGGATGAGGAGTTCGATCCCAAAAGGTTTCTGGAACAAACAGGAAAAGAAGCACAGCACCCAATGCAATGATCATGGCCAAAATCCAGAAAGCCCAACGCCATCCTAGGCTGCCAATGATGGCAGCACTAACAAGCGGGACAAGATTCTTGCCACCAAGCAACAGAAGGGTGTAAATGCCGATACGATAAGCTCGCTCGTGGAGGAAGAAGATCTCAGCAATGGTGGCTGACGGGAGACATTCAACAGGGCTGACAGCAAAGCCCTGGAAAATTCTGGCTATCAAGAGAGAGTTGAAGCTAGGAGACCACGCGGCCCAAAGTGATGTGCCGATGAACATGATGGCGCTACCGAGATACACTGGGCGCTTACCAAAAAGAATGGCGGTTGGTGAGAATATGACTGAGCCAATTCCCATGCCCATCATATAGAGGCCGGTAGTCAGAGCCACCCTCTCGACGTCCATGTCGTATGTCTCCGCGATGTCGGTGAAGCCAGCGGCGACTATGGGAGTGGTGCCACCACCGATCATGCAGTAGAAGCCAAGAGACAAGAGAGCGATGTCCCGTTTCCAAGACGGCCAGTTTAGGGGATCATTTTTTGATTCCTCAGGCTGAGGTTCCAAGATAATGGCACCGTCACTAGTCTTCTTCTTACCATCACTCTCTTCGGCTGGAGCCTGAGTCTCTGCGACCACAGCTACGGCCGCGGCTGCGGCTGCGGCTGAAGAAGCTGACGTCCGCCGAGTGTCGACGGGAAAGCCAGCGGGAATGGATGAATGAGAAGTCCTTGCATGAACATTTCGCAGACCAAGCGGTTCATTGCGGTGAGCAGCAAGTAGAAGCACAGAGCCTGTGATGGAGTCAGTCTTGCCACCTGGGCGTCAAGAATCATATATTTTGGACTGACCTGGAACCTCAATGGTCTTCCTGTCATTCAAAACTCCCATACTCCATTTGGAAGGGCCAGATGATCCATCTGAGTCGGGAGCAGTAGAACCAGCGCCCAGAAATCGCCGCCATTTCGGCACATTGGGTTTCTCTGAGGCCATGGTAAATGGCTTACTGAATCAAGAATTGAACACAAAGTTGTTAGAAATTGGCGTTTTGCGCCCGTAGGCAAAGGGCGAGCTATGTGGGAGGCTGGTGGATCGTAGGGATAGACCTTGATAGATACTATGGGTTTAATCGATGGACATGTTTTGATGATAGGCACGAAATATGGAGAATGCCGACCAGAGTCTGAGTTTTAGGAGGACAAGAGCGCGAAGTAGGATAAGACTGGAAACAAGGTGATGCTTGCTATGCGCTCTCAAGGTAGATGTAGGTGTAGAGGGCAAAAGATAGAAGGGCAAAACGAAAAACCCGTGGTTAGTAGAGTATCGTAGTGTGGTGATGGAAGGTATCAGGGTCCAAAATATGTGGAGTTTGTCGAGTCGTTAGCTGAAGCCGTCTGAACTATCTTGGGCAGTTCAAAGACAGGACACGACAAAGAAACAAAGAGGAAAAGACTCGCTCGGGCTCACAACGAGAGTCATCACAACAAAGGGGACACAGTTCAATATAAATAACGGAAGGGTATTGATAAGGGACCAAACTCTATAATCCTACCACGTTCCAACGATCCAGGATTCTAACACGAGTAAGGTTGATGGGGGATCACCGGGCTCAGCTCCACTCATACGCATCTAGGCCTGGTGACAATGCCAATGCCCGTTGGCCACCAGCGGAAACGGCGGCTCTTCATGGTTAAACCAGGTTTCAACTGTCTAGATGCTGCACGCGTGACCGATTTATGTTGTTTGAACGGCGTCCCGTGCGGGCTACTCTATATTCTTACAGGCCTTTTACTGGCTGTCGTTGCTGGGCTGCAACCTCCGCTCCGCTGAAGGGAAGGGTCCTGGCGGGCCTAGCATGCCTGGAGGCTGGGGAGAGATAGCAGTTGGAGCGTGGCATTACATCATTTCCAGCTGGGCGCCTACCCTGTCTCACCTCCAAATTCTATTCGCATCCCACCCATGCATTGTTGACGTTGCTCTTGCATTGGACTTTTGCTCTGTAATTCTGTCGTCTATCTTACAGTTTACTGCCTCAGAAAAAAAAAAATAAGCCCACAATGCATACAATTTCTCTACGTGCTGGACTACGCCCTCTTATTGGCAAGTCTTTACCTCGTATAGTCCAAGCTCAAAGAGCCTTCATCTCGTCAACCACACCGCGACAAGCCAAGAACCAAATATACGACCCGTAAGTCGAGTTGAGCTCCCTTGGCCTTCTCATATCACATGTCCCCGCACATGTTCCCCTCCTTGCAACCCTTTCTTCCGCCGATCGCTGTCATTATCTCACTTGCCGAGAGTCTAGAGATAGCTTGATGTTGACCGCCAGCTAGTGTCCGCAATAATGACTCCTTCTCAACCTACCTCTCACTTTCGACCTCGTCCCGCACCCCCCTACTGACTCTCTGGACCGCTTCATGGTGCTCAACATGCAAAGTCATCAGCCCCCTGCTTCGCGATCTTGTCGAGTCTGGTGTTGGTGAGGAGGAAGGCGGAGTCTCTCTTGTTACCGTTGAGTTTGATTCGCCCGATATCATGTCTGGGAACCCAAACCTGGCCATGACTTACATGATCACCAGCATTCCAACGCTTTTGAGCTTTGACGCTGGCGAGGCACAGACCATGACGAAACTATCTGATGCCAGAAAGCTCGCTGACAGAGAGTTTCTGAAAGAATGGATTCGAACTGAGGCCAGAAGGCATGGAGGTCGCGGAGGAGGCGGAGGCGGTGGATCGTCTCTTTTTGGAGGTTTGTTTGGCAAATAATATCAAATCTGCCCTTGTGTATAATACGTATTGTACAGAATATGTGATCTTTAAATAAGTAAACGTCTCTGAAACACGAGCTCGTAGCCTTCTATGACGAGTCCAATATTTCTACTCGTGGGTTTTCATTTATTCAGAGCTGTTATCCGTCTCTACTGGAAGCCTATCCTGAAGACCTAAATAACCCCGAAGCATGCTCTACGGAAGAAGATGATGACAACCGCCAATGCTTGCTTTCAAGGCTCTACATCTATGGTATACATCGAGACTGAGTGGTGACTGGTTCAAGATGTGCAGCACCTTGTCTTTTGTCCACACTAAATAAATAGGAAAAACACAGATCTCAACTCAATGCACTTTTAGACATGAGTTATCTGCCTCTAATGAGGTCTTCTAGAACGATGTAGGCAGCATTGATAGACAGCTTTGTTCTGGTGCTGATAATACTAGATGGGGTCATGCATGCATTGAGGCAATTCATGGCATGAACAGTCTAAAGTTCTTTTCTCGTAACTTGGACTGAAATTTCATAGTCTTTCCCTAAAAAGAAGTAGGTGATTCATATCATAAGAAATACCAGAATTCGGGCTCTTCCTTGGTACGAATAATATACACCACTTAATTGTAATACTTGCCATGCGCTCCACTATGGCGTTCCTCACACAGTGCAATTGAAACCTCAAAATCTTCAATATTAACCCAACAACCTCCAATGCCCTAGCCCCTAAAATGGCTTCCACATCACGGATACCTCATCTCCTAGAGCCATTTCTCTCTCTACCCTCAGAAGGCTCCCTTGGTCTTGTTACAGGTGTGCTCGGTGCCAGTTCGAATTGGCTGCTCCTGCGACATGTCTATTCGTACCTGAGAGGAACCGCAGATGGAGATGAGAATACAAAAGACACAGGCGTTGTGTTGGTCAGCTTCATGAGAGATGGTGCTTTCTGGAAAGAGGCATCTACAAAGCTTGTGAGTCGCCTTGTGTATCCAGCGACTTGTTATATGCGCAGGAGTAGAACTAACACTCATAAGGGCCTGGATCTAGATGCTCTCAATAGAGCAGGACGTTTTATGTACGTGGATGGCCTCACAGGACTCTACGGTGACGCCAATCCTCCAGTATCAGGTGCACGTAAGGAGAGACTACTACGAAGCACTAGTCCTGCAGATGTCAAGAAGGAAATAGAAGGTGCTCTGGGAGATTTGCGTGCTTCACGCAAAGTTCTCATCATCGACCAGCTTGACACCCTCCTCGCAGTCACCGATGAGTTGACCACAAGCCTCACACTACAAAACCTGGTCCTCGGTCTCCGCAGTGTAAGTTTGCATTTACCAAGAAGAGCTAGCAGTAGCATATAACTAACAAATACCTCGCAGCTTGTCCACAGTACACTCCTTACCCTGTCCGCCGACACGCCTCTTGTTGCTGCCCAAGCAACGGCGCTTGAGCGGGAGCACGCCAGTCTTGTTCTCTCAACAGCCCACACGGCTGATGCGGTGTTGGCGCTGCGTATGTTGGATACAGGGACGGCGAGGGACGTAAGTGGTGTCTTGCGTATTACAGGACCTGCTGTCGAAGGTATGGGCGGTGCTACAGAGTATCTATACCACGTTGTTGCAGATGGTGGTGTTAAGGTTTTTGAAAGGGGAACATAAAAATACAGTATAGAAATATGATATCGAGATTGAGAAGCCAAACCCGCTATCAGAGAAACAAATAACATGAAAATTAACCTCAATCACAGCGACAAGTGGTTGCCAGCACATAGGCTTTCACGAGCCAGGGCTATCTGGATGGGTATCATCATGCACAAGGGCGTCAATTACCGGGACAGTCATGGCCGTCGGCACATTCATGCAGAATCAAGATGCCATTTCAGAACCTCGTAACCGAAACCCTATGGAATCTCAGAAGAGCAAAAGGGTTCTTTTTTTTACTTCCTTGCTCAAACATGTAAAACACCGTGCCCATGCTCCAAGCTGCCCCTAGAGGTCCCTTTCATCCACGAACCAACAAACACAACCGCCCTTCCCGTTCACCACCCTAGCACCGGTTCCAACCAGGTTCCCCTTCGGTCTCAGCTCGCGCTATGAGCTTTCATTTTTGTTGTGCGTCTCGAGGGAGCGGGTGTTCCAAACGTTCGTGGTGGAAGAGGGGCAGGGCCGGAGAGGTGGTGAAGGGGGTCAGATGGGATGCGGTTCCCGTTTAGGCCTTCTCGCCGTTGGCACCTCGGGCGCCCTTAGGCTGACCAGACTGGAAGCCGTTCTTGAATCGTCGGGACACATCCTTGAGGTAGCGAGTTCGGCCGGTACCGACGGTCTTTCTTCGCTTAGCCTTCTCGGACCAGTTGTCTGTAAAAGATTGGTCAGTACTGCAGTTCCAAAAAGCGTCGAGTTCTCGGTATCGAATTTGTCGACGGGAGATTATCAGGTGTTCACGTACACTTGCGGATCTTGGCAGAAGGGTATCCGCAAGAAGAGCACTCATGCTTCTGGATGTGAAGAGAGCGGCGACCTGTAGTAATCCCATCAGTACTTCCATCCGTCGTAATATTTTTTCCAAGCCCCGCAGTCCAGACATTCCGCAACGCTCGCAATCGTCCATTGGTGTCGTTTCTTTTTTTCGAATATCCTTTGCGCGAATCGAAGAATGCCTAGACAGAGAGACTGGAGGGCAGAATAACTAACCGCATCGTCGGCACAGAGTGTGCGTCTTGTTGTGACGCTTACCGAAGCTGGAGGTACCCTTCGCTGTTGAGACGCATTAGCAAGAACTACGCAAGCCCTCTCGAGGGAATGCTGTCGTTTCACGAGCAGCTGACGGGCGGCAACGTACTCATCTTGGCTGTGGTGTTTGGGCGGTTAGTTGGATGGCGATCGAGAAATTCTCAATTTGGGAGACCTTTTTTGGCGGAGTTGCGAATTTACAACCCTAAGGAACGGAAGGTGTGGGCGTGCTTAGCTGATCATGTGATTGCCGAAATGGCGTCCCACGTGACTGGGGCAAGAGCGATTGTGGGAGGCGCTGTCCATTTCCATTTATGATTTTTAGTGGCTCCAGATGGTGGAACAGGTGCATCATACGCAGGTCAGAGATGATTGGTTCCTACTTCAAGTACACCATCGACTTCTAACATTACTCTATCGTCAGGGCCTTATATATATATGTTGTTATTTTCAGTCACAATGTAAACCAAATATCCATGAACATTAATCATCATTGAGGTATCTCGCACATACAATAATAAGTATCCCTTCCATATAACAAACACAGCCTGGACCATAACGCCTCCAATATCCATCAAGCCCGATTTCTTACTTTCCAAAACAAATCTTTCCTCGCATCTTCTACTGTTTACAGCGTTCACATCTTAATTCCAGCTTGAAGGCCCAATGATAGAGCCTTGCGGCACCGACTTCGAAACCGCATGAGTCTTCCAATCCATTGTCTCCAGAGCACCATGGTTACCCCACCAGTTTGGAGGAGATGCACTCGTCAAGTACAGTGTGAAGAAGATCACCATGGTTGACACGATGAGACCACAATCCAGGGCCGCTGAAGTGACGTAGTTGTACTGAAGCCACCAGCCAGTGTATCTCCTCTTGACGAAGCGGTTGAAGAAAGTACCCACTAAACCCCAGCATAAATAGATGTAGACGGAAGCTGGGGGCAGCATACCAGCACCACCATAAATAAGGGGGGTGCTGACATATCGCCAGATTGAGCGAGGCCACTTGCGGGCAAGGAGCCATGTTACGACGGGTGTAACGGCGCCCACCAACCAGAACCATTGCAGAGATGAGTAGATTGCGCCGTGGCTGAAGATACGTGCTGGGCCAATGGCTCCCCAGATGACAGATGCTGTATAGAAGACGCGGCCGCCTGGGCAGGTGTAGTTGTTAGGCTGGTCAATGGAGCAAACGTCAGGGATGTGTCCCAAGGCCCAGTTCATCACACATATCTGCACTATAGCCGACCAGATAGATGCGACTAGCTGTGATGAAAACATGACCCGGGGAGGAACCTTCATGTAATGGCCGAGCTTGAGATCCTGCGCGAAGTAGAGTGCCTGGCCCATGCAGATGTAACCATAGTTCTTGAACATCATCATAGCCATGGGACGGCCAGGGACCATGTAACCAATGATGAACTCGGTAAGAACGTTAAGACCGAGTTGAATATTGGTGATAGCCTGAATGACACCGATGGGGATCAACCACAAGACGGGAATGAGAAGGCAGATGAAATAGGCCCAGACTGGGAATCCAGTCGGCCAGCCAGCAATCACTCCGATAGAGATGGCCACCATGACAACGAAAAGAGCTATTAATGATTAGTGTTATTCGACGTTGGCTTTGTTGCAATACTTGACTCACCAGCATACCACCAATCCTCTGCATCTCGGTACTTCTTCATCAAGCGCATGTGAACGTCATCCTCCTGGTTGCGGGCAAGCTTGAACTGTCTCCAGATCTCGTGTCCATGGTAGAGTACAACGTGTACAACAACAGCCGTGACGGCAGCAAAGGACAATCCATACGAAAGAGCGAACTGTGTGGGCAGGAAGAGAGGCGAATACTCCTTGTATGCTGTTTCGTTGAAGTGGAAGTTACTGTCGAGAATCCTTGAAACATTGTAGATGGCACCTGTGTTGTCGTATGACTCGGATGATTGAACCGGGAAGTAATCGGCATACCAAGTGCCTGTGAAATGGATACCCATTGATATGCAGATGAAGAAGACAACGATACCCACGAGAACGTTGGCGATGGCGTGGAAAGGTGGGATCAAGGGAGACTGCAGGTAACCGCTGTACACGGTCCAGTCAAAGGAGGTGGGCATCAAACCATAGCCACTCATGCCACCAAAGACCTTGTTGACAGTAACATTGTGAGGAGCGATCCAGCAAACCCATGTGAAGTAAGAGAGGCCCTTGAAGATCCAGCCTGGAAACCAGTACCAGACGAAACCTCCGCATCCCACAATCAAGAACCATCTATATCGCCCCACCTTCCAGCCGTTGGTTTTGGTAGGGTCTGAACCGGAATGATCATGAAGCGTATAGAACAAGGCGCAATTGACCAAATCAGTGGGCCAGATCATGGCAGCGGGCCAGACCAAAAATCGACGGGCCAAACCAGCCAGTCCATAACCAGTGCAAAGAGTAGTAATGCCAAACAAGATTTGGAAAGCCCAACCAAACTTTTGGCCATAGAAGATCTCTTGCGCAAGAAGCACATCAGTCGCATAAAGAACGCCACCACCGTACGCAGCCTTATTACAGAAATTAGTCGCAATTCAAGGTGAGAAGAGATTTTATCTTACATTAGACATGGCAACAATTACCACATGCTCCTTGTAGTTGAATTTACCAGGCTTGAGATTGAACTTGAGACCGAATAAGTTCCATTCACGGTTAGGCATAATCAAGTCCCAGCCCAGACCCATAGGATAGGCGACAAGCTGGACGACATAGGTAGTGACAGTGACACTGGGATTTCGCAAGGAGAAAAGCATGTTGACACCGGAGCCGATGGTGCATAGAATCAAGCCGATTGTCCATGCGCGGATAGTGTTGGCAGGCACATCAACATCATAGTTTCTGACGACAGATCGGACCTCGGGATAAGGACTATTGTCCTCCATGAGCGCGTGCTCAATCTCAATCCCCTTCTCGGCATTTCCAGTGGCGATAGCGGCGTCGACATCTGTAAGATCATCGATGGGCATGTTAGGGTCGAACTTGTGAGACTTCTCGAACTGTTGAAGGTTCTCAAGATAGTCGCGACCCGAGGCGGAGACGGTTTCGAGAGGGCCCGGGATGGGGATAATGTCCTCGGCCTCGTGGCGCTTGCGAAAGAGAGAGGGCGCCATGGCGATTGATATCGTCGAGTCGAGCGATGGAGGATTATAGCGGCAGCGACACGACAGCGAACCGACGGCGACTCGTGGGTTTGAAGCCCGCTATGGCAGCGATAGCAACAACAGCAGCCTTGATCGTTTGGTGTTGTGAGGCGATGTTGGAGCAAAAGAGGAAGCCGACAGCGGCTGCTGCTCTACGGGTGTGGTTATACAGACCAGGACTGGACTGGGGGGGATCTCAGCCCCGAGGACAAGACAAGGAAGGCCTGAAGAGAAAGGGTCGCTCCCCGCGTAGAGAGCGATTAACACTGTCATCAGGACCCGGTTCTAGACGACTTGAGCCGTAGTGCGTCTTCTGCGCGGGCAACGGCACACAAGAGAATCTGGACCACCTTCTGAATTGGGCATAGATCCTGCTTGGGGCCTTGTCGACTGCATTAGCAGGTTCAATGGTGAATGGTCCCTGTGGCCTCTCACAGACTCTCAGTCGTATGATTCGGACCTTTTGTTTTATGTCAAAGAATACCATTCGCTGATAAATTCATGTTCGATTTCTTCAGCGGCAGTTGCAGTTCCAGTCGCATTCGCAAAAAATCCCAACCCATTTTTAATGCTTCAATTCGGGAAATCCCCAGTGGCTACTGACTTTGGCCCAGTGTTTAGGTATCGCGCTGAATGCCCAGCATGCCCAGACCATCCCAATGTCACCTTAGGCATTAGCACACCATTCTGGTTATCTTCACTCACCCAATGAGCATAGGCTCAGATGGCGTTCAAACCTTCAGAGCGTTGCTTATCTCCAGCCTCTCCGGGGTTAGCCTCGGTCCACAAGATAACCGTGATGGGCGTGACAATTCGCTAAATGGTATGTGTCAGTTTTGCAACTTCAACCCCAACCTGGCACTTTTGTCTACATAAACGGCACCACCGGCTGTTCATCAAACTGTCAGCGACGAGCCGTGTGCAATTGCTTGCCGGTAATCATCGATTAACCCAGGGTCCAGATATACTTGAGAGTGCCGACCTACTTGACCATGCATATTTGAGAATACTTCTGGAATCTTGACTTGAATTTACACGGAACCTCCCGGCCTTGTCTTCCCGAGGCTCGCGCTGTCGGTATTTTTTTACAGCTTACACTCTCCATCACGGGTGGCAATGGCTGGAAATTAGCTCTCAGCTTGCTTGTTCCATACAATCTCTCTAAAGACGAGTTCCAACAAAAGGTCCTTCGTATAACGATTCCGTTCATCTCTGATCGGCCTCTACCACGTGGCGAACTTTTGTTCAACTTGGCTCACGCTGTAACCAAAAATGCTGGAACCTTTGATCAGCCCACTCAAGGCTCATGAAATCTCTGCCGACGGAGCCAATATGCCGTTTGACATTGCTCAACAGGCGACTGCTGACTCATGCAATAGTTGTGTTATTACGGTGTTTCAATGTTTGGAACGCAAATTGAAGCTTGCTGCCAAAAGTTGGCGCGAACGCATGAAAGCCGCGGAATCCTCTAACCATAAAATAGACTAAGAATACCTGAGAGAATCAGAATTTCTCATTGATGTAAGTATTTCCTTATATGTTCGTGTGTAGTACCTCTACTCCTTCATTATGCCGGTCGTTTCCCTGATTCTGATCTTACAAGTGTGATATTTCACGGTAGCTTACTTCCCCAGATTCTTGATCTATATGTCACAATAGCAACTCCTATAAGGCTGAATTTCTTTATAGAAAAGAAAGCTTCTTTCACAATGAATTTACAAGCCAGTGGGGACTACCAGAGGACAAAGATTACCACAAGAACATTGCCTGTTCCAAGTCTCTCGATTATCACGATCTCGTGGAGCTTCTCTAAGATCATAAAGATATGCAAACATTCCTATCTGACCACAGGTTTATATAGGCACTTACTGCGTAGCATCATTCCTTGGTAAATTTCCGTATTTTTGCCTCATAAAGGAGTTGTAAATATGTATGCATGTAAGAAGCTAGCTGGTTCGAATAGAACAAAGGCAATTACATAACTTACCTAGGTAGGTGACGCATACTCTGTTGCCTGCTTGGCTTCACCGCACGCATTTGCTACCTTATACTCCAACTTGATACGTTCAGCGAATCCTTTGACTAAACACTAACCGCGGGGTAAGCATTCTCGTGCGCCCTGCATCCTACACTTCGCACCAGACCATCAACATCATGTCGACCACTCCAGGAGTATCCATTGACAAGGACGGGACGAAAAGATTCATCCCGCTCGAGAATAACCCCGAAGTCTTCAACAAGCTCATCCACAACCTCGGAGTATCCGAGAAGCTCGGCTTCTACGATGTGTATAGCGTTGATGAGCCTGAATTACTGGCCATGATCCCTCGACCAGTCCACGCGTTGGTTTTCATCAGTCCAGCACCCATGTGGGCTCGCGTTCGTGAGAGCGACCCAGGTACAGAAGAGCTGACGTACGATGGCTCTGGCCCAGATGAGCCCGTCGTGTGGTACAGGCAGACTATCGGGCACGCTTGCGGCCTCATTGCTCTTCTCCATAGTGTGAGCAACGGTGCAGCTAAGAATTTCATCAACCCAGGCTCGGAACTCGAAAAGATTCTGAACGAGACACGGGACCTCAAGCCTCTTCCCCGCGCCAACTTTCTTTACAACTCTGTTGAGCTCGAGAAGGCACACATGGCTGCGGCAGTGACAGGCGACACTATTGCCCCCGCAAGCCAAGAGCCGGCAGGTTATCACTTCATCAGCTTTGTGAAAGGGGCAGATGGACATCTATACGATCTCGAGGGTGGATGGTGTGGGCCAGTCGATCGTGGTATATTGGACGAAGGAGACGATCTCCTGAGTGACAAGGCACTGGAGGCTACCGTCAAGAGATACACCAAAGTTGCCGATGGAAATCTCGAGTTCAGCATCATCGCCTTATCGACTATTCCGAGCGAGGAATAGGTGGAGGTCTATGGAATCTTTTCAACCGCAAAGCAACGAGGGCATTGATAGATCCTAGCTTCACTGGAACTCCCATGGTGTCAGGTATGTTCGTAGGTTTCGTCTAGCATAAAATGGAACTGAGTTTCATCTCCTGTGCATAGGTTAGGTCAATGAGCTATGGTCGTTGTATGTACGATACCTACGACATCCCTTCCCTACCGGGCGAGTGGTTTTGTATTGATCAAGATGTACTCGATCAAGATATAGCATAGCGTTTCTCGCCAGCCGTTAAAGTACAAGCCAGCGATAATAGATGCAGAAGTTCTCTGGCCATCAGGGAACAAACTTAGTCTACTGGTTATGAAGGTGAAGCTGGCGTTGGACCAACGACTTACTCAGTCTCGCTGGACTATCTCACTACAGCAAATTGGATTGGAACCCATTTGTTAATTGCAGTCTCTAAATACTCGAGACGGAAAGCTTTTTACTTAACATATAATACTCACCCCTGAACCAAGAGTTGTTTCTCCTGATATCAAAAACAACAACTGCGTCTTCTCTGGGTCTGATGTGCGAGCCCCTATTGTACCAGGTGCTCAGAAATATAGTATTCACAAATAATGACCCGACGGTGTTAAAGTCCTTTCAGGGCATATTAAAACTCAAGAACGACAATGATCTTCTCTAATAGCATAGGCTCTGGTCATGGTCAAGCTTGAAGCTTGTCGTATCATCTTACGCAATGGGGTATCGCAGATAGCACACTGACCCCAAGTTTAAATTGTAGACATCCAGCCAAGTTGACAAAGTCGGATCCATGTCAGTACTAATATTTCTAATCGAATCCGATATTTGTTCAGATAATACTGCATACTTCAGCAGAAGTCATGGAGACTTATCTAACCAGGAATGTCTATACGCTACGTTATATGACGGTCTACGTAACTAGTTTCTAACTCGGCTCCTTTACATCGATGAACAATAGTTGATAAACCACTCTCGAATATGGTGTACCGTCGGTTCCTTTGATGACACACAAAGTATGGGGTGCTCTGTGTGACATTTCATTTGGATTGATGACTCCGTTAACCATACTGTACCACTTCACGTCCATATTCCGCGAGCGTGTAGTTTTCACAACTAAGTCTTATATTTACATTGATATAACACCTAATGTATGCTTGTGACATGAATTCAAGGCCTGTAGGAGAAAAACAACTTAGATCCAGGTCTTGGTGTGGGCTTCTTGTCGAGCAGTATGGCCAAACTCGATGATGATAAGAAGCAAGACCAGTATTTGCCAGTCAAACTTAAAGAACACTGTTTCAATGTTGGGATCGTATTGTATGCAACGACCCATCTGATGGCTGTTTCCACCATCACACATACCATTGAAGAAGTTGGGCCTGCAGTGGACAGTCGGAACACGGCAGTAGACCTGTTACGGGCATCGTCGGGTACGCAACTGGCCGCTTGACACGCTGTGATACATACGCACGAGCTTCAACCTTCCGAACTTTGTATAACAGAAACGTTCTGGGCTTGTTCTTATCATTTGGATACAAGTTACTCTGATGGACTCTGTACACCCCCATAGCCATGTCTCAGTGGTTAACTTAGCAACAGCAACATGGAAACCTGTCAGTCCGCTGAAATGATTTTCAATGGTAATAAATGCTGGGCTGTTGATCTACATCTCCTGTTCGCACTGTTGTCCGAGGTCGGAATACTGGTGGTTTCGAATCACGGTCGTTAAGTTTAGTAGCGTAACACGACTCTATCTAGAGCCCGCCTAGATAACCACGAACGAGGCTCTCTCTTCAAATACGACAGTGTCTCATGCGTTGCTAGGATCTGTGCTGTTATTTGTGTGTGATAAGACACGGGAGGTGTGCAACAACACGCTTATCTCTCTCCGAAGGGTCATGGTGGCTGACAAGCTTGGCATCCAGGTTGAGTCGACGAGTATCTGGGGTATGCTGACTTTTCTGTGATTTAAACCCTTTTCAGCCTCTAGCACATCAGATGTAGAACTACAGATCAGTAATTATCGTCTTCCTACATGGTATGCATTCATCCATAGTAGCTCGTATGCCTACCCTGTAACTGAGCAAACCTTTGGGAGTTCCCAAGTTCAGATGCGCACTCTCATGACCCTAGTTGATCTCATGCTTCCGGTGAGGTCCCCATGCTCACCGGAAACTGATTGCATGCATACTCTAGGTGAAGCCAATATTGGACAGGTATTTTAGTACGGGTAAAAAAAAAAGTGATAAACAGCTTCGGCGGGATTGAATAATAAAGTCAACTGGGCCTTGTCACGTCACCTACCCTGCACTCGAGTGATCAAGGGGTCAAGTGAAGAAGCAAATGTTAAAATCTACCCAGAAATGTCGATCTTTGCGTAGTTCAGCCAACTGATTCAACATCCTATTCTGTCTGTGTGTTCTAATTAGACATCGGAACACATTGTCAGGTAGTAATCAGTCGTTGCAGGCTTTCTGAGACATGGACAATCAGCCGCACTCATGCCTGTTCGTATCTCGTTAACCATGAATGGACACGGACAAACCCACAGAAATATGCGAGATTCTAGAAATCCCATGGCAAGACCCGCCTGAGTAACAGTATTGGTGATGACCAACGACTCCCCTGTGATGTCAAATTTAGCACATGCCCCATCTCACCTAGCTACTGGGTCCGCCCATCCGGCGCAACGTTGACCAGGGCTATTTAATTAGGACATGATAGGTGCGGTGCGGTGCCTAACATCGGTCAGCCTCTTTGTGATTGTGATAGTTTTGGAGCACAGTAGTAAGGCCGCCGGAAACGGCCCAACCCGGAGCGAATGGCCCGTAGATTAAGGTGAAGGATTCATTGCTGGAGTTGAGCATGAAATATTTGTTGCTTTATTACCGAGGATACCATAAAGATGTGTCCGCTGATGAGCAGGAGAATGTCCAATAGCGTTACAGGGATCCGTCATTTCGAAATCAAGATTTAGGCGATGTCTAAGCGAGGACAAAGTTGGTGCACATAACTACGGAGTAATAATAATGGGTGCATATTCATCGTAGATCGTACCAGGTATCAATGATCTCCGGATGACTTGATATCATGATGAGAGAGTTGGTTGGACCATGCGCCGGAGCCTCCCCTTTATTAGACTGTAGATCTGCATCTTACTATAAGGATCATCAATAGGTGCGCTGTCGATAGTTGGAACCAGCATGCATGTATGATTGGAGACGGAGCAGGACCCTTGAAATGGCAACGGAAGTAGATGTCATCTCAGGCTCATGTTGCAGTCCAATATTTGAGGCGATAGGAAACAAGAAATGCGGTCTATATTAAGGAATAAGGCCCAGGTAGGAAGAAGATCTGTGATATATCAATTGAGCTGCGGTAGATGGTGCAGCCGGGGGTGTGGAGCGCGGTACGAGAGAGAAAGGTTCAGCCAGTCATGCCGAAAGTAATGGATCTAATGTCAGGAGCAAAAGGGATAGGAAGAGAGTTTGGGTAAATTCCTCACCAGTCACAACATGGACAAGATCAGATCAGGTAGACTAGGTAAGGATGGTGCAAATCTCGGTGTACATTCATTCATCCATCAGTCAATGACTCCCAAGGCCGGTAGCCGGCAACAAAGGCAGGCCTGCCAGGTAAAGCCGGCAGATCGACGATGAGGTTTGGGGAGACCAACATGACTGGTCGACTCGAGGCGGGTTCAACTAAGAACCAACAAGGATGGCTAGTTCGAACGGTCTCTCCCGGGCCTGGTAGCCTGTGGACACTGGAAAAGTAGCCGTTCAGTAGTAGCAGCACTACAGAGTAGCGCTGAGCCTCGCCATACTAAGAGTGGCTTCGTGGCGCGCGTACGTTAGAGGTACGGCCGCTATCGTTGACCCCGGCCTCTTTTTCGTCAGTGCAGGTTGAGAACCAAAAACTCGTCCCATGTCCATTTCGCCGTCCTACTGTACTAAATAATCAAAAACAGTCTGGCCCTGTCTAAGTTGACGTCATTGACTGTCATGCCCTTGCACTCCGGGCTATCCGGGGGATTGGGCAACTTTATCAGCATTGAGCCCATGTCAGTACCCCTTGTTCCTGTTGGAATAAAAAAAAAAAAAGGAAAAAAAAAAAAACACATACTTAGCGGCAGAATAAAATAGGGGAGGGCAGAAAATAGAAAGCAATAAAAAAGCTTGTCTGCTCCGTGTCAGTACGTGTCAATGATACCAAGACACCGCACTTGTAGACGCGTCCTCCTAAGTGGATGGTGACGGAATGTGGATTAGTTCTGCAAGGTACAGCGTGACAAGACAGGGGACACGTTCCAGGATCAACGATCGATCTAGTCCGTAGGTACTTGAAAGGTACAATAATTCAGTCGACCTAAAGTCCGTCTTCTGTTCTGAGCCCGAGGGGTTGATGAGCGACTTCCTGGCCGAAATCCAATACTACTCACAAGCTTTATCAGTAAGCTTTCCCACCAAGATACAGGAAAGCCAGGCCTAACCAAGTTCTGCCAAGTAACAACCTCCCATCCCAGCTTGGCGCTGCGGGAGGACTAGTTTACCCCTGATAGCCCTGGTAAAATTGAGCAATGACAGCAAAAAACAAGAGAAGACGCGTATCAAGGCTTTTCCGTAAGCTGGATGGAGTTCCTTACCGGAGGGCCCGGCCATGCATGGCATGTAAAGGGAAACAACGGAATGGAATTTCTCCTTCTGTTTCCTCGACTCGATTGCGACGTGTATATCCGTAAAGCCAAATTCTAAGTCCATATCATGAGGAATACTTGGTTGGAGAGTAAGGCCACGATCTGTTCCATGACGGATATACTGATATGCCGCACCTGGGTTGAGAAGTGGATGAGGATACACAAAGATATCATCTCGACTCCTCGACATGACGATTACTCCAGATCGCAACTCACGGGCGTTGAACTCCGTACCTGGCTAGCTACTGTATTATTTAGTGTACAACGAGACCACTAACCCAATTAAGAAATGGCCGTTGAAACGAAGCTATGCAATTTATCGAAAACCCGCATCCTAAGCTGTCGTTAATGGTTTATGTTATACCGGTTGAATCGGACAGGGCACAACCCAGTTGACCAGCACTGACATGTTTCGAAACTTAACAGCAAGCGAACGCTCTTTTGTGTTGCCATTTTCATAACATGGCTTCAATTTGGACTTGTCAGTGTCTTTTTACCAAGGAAGGATCTTACTGTAGGTACTGCACGTACGGATTGCACCAACAGATAAGCAGAGCACGCACGGAGTAGAGACACGGAGGACATCAAATTCCCGGTTGGTGGAAGTGTCACCGATGGGGAATTTTCCCCGTTTACCCACTCATTAACACTTGGCTTCCCAGAGGCGCAGTAATGTGGGATGGATGGATGCGTGCGCCGTGCTATGCTGTGTTGTGCAATGCTCCACGACGTTTGCATTTCACACGAGGGTTTGGCCAGGTCCAGTGGTTGCTGTTATTGGAGCCCTGCATCATGGCCTGATGGAGGGGTTTACCTCTTGCATGTGCCCGTGTTATTAACTTTGGCCAACCGGTTTACCACAATGTTTAAACCCACTGGGACACGAGAGGCATGGCAGATTGTTACGCCAGGCACCCATGTCAACAAATAATTAGCTGCCATCCAACTTGTTGAGCTTTGGTTTTCGACGTGAGCTTGATGTTGTAGTGCAACAACCCGCAGCCGCTGCTGGGTGCATAACGAATGCTGCTATTGACCTTGGATACATCCATACCTATAGCAGATCAGGAAACTTTGATATCGGACATGTGCAAGACTGGAATCAGGGGATCCATTGAGGGGCTGGCTACCTGTATCTTGGCTAGTCATTGAGCAGATTGATCGGATACCTACATCACTTTACCCGTTGTAGCGACTGCATCGTCAGCAAAGTCCTGTGCCGCACGAGGATAGTATTGTAGGGATCACGATAGGGAATTTGGACGGGGCAAAGCTTCGGGAATGGATGTTTGAGTTTGGACGGGTTAATGGCAAATCTAGTCAGGGTCCCATCAAACCAAACCTGGCGATTGTAGACTGACAGCAGCTCGCTTCTGGGGTTTGCTTCGTATCCAATTCCCCTCGTTTATTCTGCCTTGACTGAACAGGACGTTGTCCTTTTCTCCCTCGCTTTTCGATTTTGCAGACTCGGTTTTGCTACATCATCATCAATATCGCGGTCAAAAGAGAAGTTCGGTCTTTTTCTATCTCTCTCTCTCCGTTTAATCTTTTGGGGCTTCTGTGGCGTCTGGGGAAACATTCAACACCCAGCAAAACCAAAGCGGAGACCAACAAGAAACGCGACGACGAAGCGAACAACCTCGATCGAATAAACAAGGCGAAACCGACCGAACGAACGGACGACAGCAACGAGGAATAAGGCCAAACGCTTGCAACGAATAACGACCGACCTCTCAAACTCTGACCTATCCTGACGAGCCTTTTAATTCTTATCTAAATTTCCATACTTGGTCAACGCCTGTCTTGCCTGGACGGACTAATAAACGACGCCGAAACAGACATTTTTGGAATTGAGTTGCTTGTTACCCGACGTCGTTCAAACGGATCCTGGTAGTCCCAAGCGGTCACAACCTCAGTATTCGCTTCTATAATCGACATTTCCTTCGTGGCATAATCGGTTCATTGGGCCCTCAACCTCCGGTCGCTCCGCACCGATCCTCGCTAGTTCTCAGTAACTTCGTTCCCCGTCCTCGTCAGCATTCGTCACTGCTGCCACACCACTGGTCTATCGGCTATTCTCGAGTTGAATTGAAGAGTAACATCATTGAGAGATAGCAGACCATAGCAGAACCGTGCCATCAAAGTAAGAAAAAGAAGGCAGTAAGTTGATGATTTTTCTTCCTTTCAAATGCCTGGGGTCGACACCCCGTTATTTCACCCGTTATCCAATTGTCATGCATTAAGCAACTGGAACACTTCAGCTCCCTGACGCTCATCATGACTTCAAAGTCTCATCTCATTCTCCCTTCCAAACCCACCCCCCATCTTGTCTAGCTACCATTGGTATTTTTTTTCTGGGAACTGCAGGATCAAATACGGGATTTGCATTTCTTGGGGCGGCATTTCGTTTTTTTTTTTTTTCACCACCACGTCCTCACATCTTATCACACACAAAACATTTGCACACACACACACACACACACACATCTCGCCATCTAATTTGAGACTTCCAACCACTGGTAGCTCATAATATCGTCCTTTCTCTCTATCCCATCCTCGGATTGAGCCACTCCCGCAAATCGTACATGCCCGCCGTCTCCCAGCCGGGGTCACCCTTGTCTTGTTTCCCCTGCACCTAAGCCTCTTTACCACATACCTTCTCACTACATAGGCACTTGTTTGTTTGTTGCTTGTTGTCAGTCCCTTGTAAAGCTCGGCCCTCTTGGTACTTGTCCTATCTTTGCTGGTCCCGTCCACTCGCATCTTTCCTTTCTCCCACACGCCTCCTCTCACTTTCCTCCCGTTGAAATTACCTAGCCTCACCAGAGCATCTTGAAGACCCCCGGCCTTTAGAGAGATTACAGTGGTTGTCTTGCCAGGTACAGTCCAGGTAGACACTGCATTGCTTGAGTTTTCCTTCTCTCGGCGGTGCCTTGCCCCCCTGCCACCTCGATTCATATCGAGGCCCAATCATTCACGGGCCATATTATCATTTACAGAGCACCCACGCACTGCATTACTTTCTTGTCATCTCGAAGCTGATTAATTCAAGGCAGCATCGGTATAGAGCTCCGGTGCACTTTCTCTAGCTGGAATTTTGCTTTTAGACCCATCGAGAAAGAAAAGAAGAAAGAAAAAAAAAACCCCGAGACCCGCTGTTCTCCCACCGATTCCTTGGAGCCAAGTCCGCGCAACTTGATCCGCGCCCGTTGTGGGATTTCTAAGCTTGATTGAGGTCCGATTCTTGTTGCAGCTCAGCTCAACCCACTCTTGCTCCTACAGTCTGTCCGACTACAATCCCCAGACAATCTCCCACCCCCCGTTTGGTACACCATTGATCGAGGCCATCTCAGCTCTTGTCCCACTCGTCACACTCACTACTGTCGACTTCTTACTGCTTCATTACCTATCGCCAGTAGACGCACTAGACGCCGCTGTACATCACCCTGGCACGCCATCCTGCCGTCTACGCCACGATTTTTGACCCTGTCGCTCGTTGATTCTACCGCTAGCTGTCACTTCCGTCGCCGTCTACTCGCCTGCGACGCCTCACCGGCCTCGTTCCCATTCGATAGCTTTCTTCTCCCGAATCCGCTGCATGCACAACTGAGCTGAGCTATTGCCGTTGATCATCGACCCCATCCTGGCCGCTCGCCTTACTGCTCGCAACAGCGGTAATAATCGACACTTGAGCTTATCCTATCCTTGGAGGTACATCCATTCAACCCGATCTCGTTGCGTTGTGGTACCCAATATACGCCCCGAGGCTACGGGTCCGTTGTTAGAAACCGCTCCGCTACACCCTCAGACCTTCCCAGGCCACTATTCCACATTAGGACCCGCCAGACACTATGGCGCCTGTATCGCCCCGGCTCAAGATTCTATCAGGTTTGTCGTCTCTTCTCTTACAGTTCTCCCTTCATACCTAGGGCTAGTTCACGCAGAAACCAGAAGTGAACCGTCGCGTCATTTCAAACCAACTGGTCCCTCCCAATTCCCCATTAGTTAACATCATTCTCTCATCCTCTTTTTTGTCTTCCATCTACCCTTCACTCGTTTGTCTTGAAATCCTCACGTCAACCGTCAGGACGGTTGCTCGTGTAGCGCTCCATCCTTGCCGCTCATCATGGCCGTTACAGAGCTAATGTCAGTTTGTTCAGTGGGAGGCAATCCTGTCTCTGCCTTCCTATCATGGCGTCTCCAGGCCACCAATGCGTGTGATGTGACGCTCGTTTGGAAATCTGGTTACGAACATGTGGCACAATACGGAATCTCGTTCAAGTAAGTGAATCAAGGCTGCTTCGATTTGAATCGAATGCTGACTGTTGTTTCAAGGTCTCCGATATTTGGTAACGAGAGATTCAAACCTCGTCAGGGTATGTTTTCCTTCCCCTCTTCCTCCCATACGACATGCTAATATTCAACGGCAGTTGTTCGAAACCCCGAGGACGCCGCGGGCGCTCGAGATGGCCCATTCGATTACGTAGTACTTTGCGTCAAGGCATTGCCCGATGTTTACGATCTCGCTTCCGTCATTGACTCGGTCGTTACTCCACAACATACGTGTATTCTCGTCAACACAACACATACTCTTGGTGTAGAAGCAGCTTTGGAAGAGCGATTCCCCACCAACGTGGTTCTGTCCCTCGTTTCAGGTGCCGAACTCACGCAGCTCGGCCAAAGTGAATTCGAGCACAAGGGCCCATCAGATATTTGGATCGGTCCCGCCAATAACTCAACTAATATTCCACAAAGTATCCAAGAGGATATGGCCCAGGCTCTAGCAATGACCCTCGGTACCGGCCAGGTGGAATGCAAAGTTTCCCCAAATATCCGTCAGCAGCAATACGAAAGAGTGATAGGGTATGTACCCGGCGTTCTTGATGAAGACATGGCTAACTCGATTTGCAGCCCAATTGCGTTCCATCCGATTAGCGTTATCTTTGAAACCCCCAACCATGCCACCCTTCTCGAAAAGGTTGGCGTGAAGGAGATGGTCTCAGAGGTTATTGATGAAATGCTTCGCTTGGCTAATTCTAACGGGTGCAAATTTGATCCCGACTTCAAGCAGAAGACAATGGACGATATGACCAAAGCCTCCGGAGAGAGCATCATGTGGCAGGATTACGTTGCTCGCCGACCTATGGAGGTTGAAACCTATCTGGGTTCGCCTGTTAAACTGGCTCGAGAGTCAAACATAACCCTCCCTCGAATCGAGACTCTATACTCTATCGTCCATAACCTTAACCTCGTCAACCGCAACAGACCCAAACCGGGCGATCCGAACGCTAATGTCATTCCACCTTCATCCCCGTCTGCGGCGCCTGTGCCCAGAATACCCTCCCAGAACAGCCACCGGCCCATGATGAATGGCATGCCCAATGGGAACTCAATGCCTCCCCGCCAACCTCGACCTCGAAACTCTTCGAATTTTAGCCAGAACGGAATGCGACGTGGTCCACCCCCAATGAATGGCGGCCCTCCCAATGGTTATGGTCGACCTCCACCTTCTGTGAACGGTGGTGGATCTCGTCAGCCTTCAAGGAGAGGATCATTGGAAGACACTAACTTGGAAGAGTTCTCTCATCTGGTGCTTTACGACGATATTCCTGAAGGTTCTGAGACATCGGCTGTGGGCGAACCCTCCGACCTTGCTATGCGAGAACGAGAATTGGCTCTTCGACAGCGCGAAATGGCTCTACGTGAGCAGGAGATGCGAATGCGCCGCGGACCACCACCACCCGGCCCTCCCGGGGGCTCAGGGCCTCGTCGTGGCCCTCATCCCATGCGCCACAGCAAGCAGGTGTTTGACGATGATGATGACGATGACGATGATTACTTTGACCCAACTGCCAACCCCGTCGCTCCAATGATCGACCCAGATAATTTCGACATGATGAGTGTAACATCGAAAAAGAATCGAAAGGCTCCAGGACCCACCCCTGGGCAGTTCCGGCGAAACCCTGATGATATGCCTCCGCCCGTTCGTGGTGGTGGCCGCTTCAGGCCCAACTTTGGTCGCAATCGATCCAGCCAAGTCGGTCATAGCTCCATGACCACCGAGAACATTCTTGAGGATCCCCTCATGAGCTGTTCTTCGGATCGATATGGATCTGTCGACCGCGGAGCGATGAACGCTGGCTCCCGAGCTAATTCACTAACAGCTTCAAGGCTTGACGATATGCAGTATGGCCCTGGTGCTGGAGGTCATGGCATGAATGGCGCATACCCACGACGTGCCAGCCAATCTCCTGCAAACACCTATACTCCGTCTATGCGAGGCGGTAGCCGACGAGGATCACCACCGGGTGGCTATGGCCCAGGCCCCGGCATGAACGGGCGACCATCACCGCCTGATGGAGTTCGCCAGCCGGTTCCTCGACATCCACCTGGCCACGGCAACTCGGTAGCACCACAGCAAGTTGAACAGCATATAGGGGTGAGCGCCCTCCATCAAACTAAGCCTAGGAATGTTCGCAGTCTGACGGGTAGTGCGAGCGCCAGCGCGGGCAGTGGTGAATTTGACTCGGAACCGTCTGGCAACAGTAGTCAGGGTAGCTTACCTCCACGACCGCCGATCGGTGTGCGCTAGGATGCTTCTGCACGGCGATGATATTCGACAGACTACTCGGAACGTCGGGGTCTCTTCATATAGTAGAATCCTTGCAGAACGTCGATCAAAACTGATCATTGGGATCCTGGTTTTCGCGGCTCCAGAGTTTCCAACGTGTTCCCACCACCGGCAATACCAGATCACACCATGACCTCATTATGACCGGGACCTGTTGAGCCCATTTGTATACATCTATTCATTTGGCCTGAACAACTACACTACACACACCTCCACGAGGATGACCACATTTCATTTTGTTTTTATTATACGCCTCAGCTCCATCGAAAACACGCAACGACACGACAAAAGTCAGAGTCACTTTGGACTATTCTCGACGCAAAGTCTTTTTAATTTATCCGGTCTCCGCACAATCCGTACATACACACTTCACGATCAGACAGAAGTAACCTATTGTTGGTAATATCGCATTGGAATCAGGGTCACGTTCTGGTGCTTTTCTTTTAGCATATAATCAATCATCCGTTGATGCAGGCCATGTTGACGAGACGCCCGAGATTCGGTTCGCCTCGACACAACGGGTCAGCTGTGTGTCAACGGACCCAATTCCCAAGACAGGCTGGACAGCGTCTTGCGGAATCTAATTGGGGGCCGAGTAATGGACGGGCTGGTGGCAAGTTAGGGGTCAGACAGGCAAGACCAAAGGCATTGCATATCGAGGGCAAGTCTGTCTGCTTAATTGTTAAAGCACCCTCCCAGGAGTTTGCGAGAATATGCCACAAAAAGCCGGATGGGCATAGCAACCCGGAGAGGACTATGACAGGCATTGTTTTCTTGACGGGGTTACACAAGCAAATTAGACTACGGATGGTTGTTTCTTTTTCTGGTTAATCTCTTCGTCCCGAGAAGTTGTGCAATGTGAATAGGAAACTTGTCCATAAGGTTGGAGGAACTCCTATTGGAAATATACATAGACACGAAATAGTAGTAGGAAAGAGCGGGCGATGAAATGAAGTCAAGAAATTTTGTACGAGTTGAAGCAAGTTGATCATGTTATGGCTTAAGATGACCATGCTGTCTCTATTCCGTATCACAATACATAGCAGAAGCTGACTGCATACAAGCAGGACTCAGGCATTGTGTTTAGGTATATAGTATACTCTTTTCTACTTTCTTAGCCTTGGGATGTATCGGAGTAAATGTTCATAATGCAACTATCTCCTCTTGTGTGTAAAATGGTCTGCCGTTCATGGTATATATCCTGCGCCATATGCAAGCCTCATTCCCACGCTCATCCAAAGATACAAATCTAACGCCTTTTCTTAAATCACATTTCGAAGTCCTTCTTCCTGCCTACGGTGATTCAAGCATTCATTATCTTGTGCCCCGCTGGGTTTACATGAGGACGCAATCGCCTTCTTGCTTTGTCTCCATCTTGCTACGTGAGATGCGCTCACGCTGGCGTCCATTTTTGCCTGCGCCGCGTTTGAGGTCCTCTAGGCGTTCGCGAGCCTTGGGGAAGTCTTGAGCTGCAGAATGTTGTTAGCCACTTGCTGTATTTGTTACTGTTTGCATTGCACTTACCAGCTGCTCTCCAGTACCAACGCTTTGCGTCCTCGAGGTTCGGAGGAGAGCCGATACCCACCTCCGTAAAGTAGCCCATGGCATATTCGGCCTTGGCAAGGCCTGCAACAGCAGCCTTACGAGCCCATAGGTATGCCTCAGTATCGCTTTGTCCTAGCACGCCCTCACTACCTGTCAAGTACCAGCCGCTGAGCGCGAGCTCAGCTTGGTGCTCCTCCTGCGTTGCTGCTCTTGAATACCACTGAATGGACTGGCGAGGGTCGATTGGGCAGCCCAACAATCCATACTCGAAGGCGCACCCGAGTCGGTACTGCGAGAATTTGTACCCTAGATCGGCAGCTTGAAGGAACAGACTGTAAGCGTATGCTTCATCTCGGATGATGACATCGTTCGGCTGCGCTGATTCGTATAACAGACCCAGCTCATGAAGTGCGTGAGGGTTTTCTGCATCTGCTCGCTCCGCCGCTCGCTTCAACCACCCTACTGCTTCTCTAGGGTTTCTTGGCTGACCGAGAAGACCTTTCAACAAAATCATTCCAACCTTGTACATTGCGGGAGGATCACCCAGAGTTGCAGCCCGCTTGTACCACTGGATTGCCTTCAACGGGTCTTTACGTGTGCCACCTCCATCTTCGTGGCCAATTTCACAACAAACTGCAGTTCGGTAGGCTGCCGCAGCATGCCCGAGCTTCGCAGCAGACTGGTACTGAGTGAAAGCTTCTTTATGATCGCCTTCGCCAAATAGGCTCCTCCCGAGACAATCCGCGAGCAGAAACATGGCGTCCGGGTTCTGGGCATTTGCAAGTTTCTTAAGAATCTTGTGGCAGTCAACCAAATATCGTTCGCGTGCTCTTGTGCGCTGCTTGGGATCTGGCATTCTAGGTGCTAAGACGTCGGCGGCTTCGATCAGCTTCTTGGCAAGTTTCAATGCCGAGTCTTGGTCACTCGAGTTATTTTTGATGAGCATTCTGAGGTGTTCTAATTGTTGGGTCGTGACAGGGCCTTCTACCACAGCAGGCTGCTGTGGGATGTTGTTACGAGGTGGCGATTGTTGTGGTTGTTGCTGATATTGGGGCTGCCGCTGTGGTTGGGGCTGTGGTTGATATTGGGCCGGAGCTTGTGGTACGGGAGCTGGCGTGGGAACGCCATAGTTCCTAACAGGAGCTGGCTTATTGCCCATTTGAATCATCGAATCTTGCATCAAACCTGGGCGGATAGGTGCAGGGTGTGAGGGGAGACCATCCGGGCTTACCGGACCTCCAGCACGGGGGCCATTCATTGCTGCAGGCGCACTTGGCCCTCTGGATAGCGCTTGGTTATAGTCTTGGTCATAACCGGCCTGATACTTGCTGATTGATGGCATCGGAGGAACTGGAGGGACTGCTGGAACATCGGGAACATCGCCGGCCATCTCGAATACAGCTGCTTGAGGTTGACGAAGCATCGGTTGCGACTTGGCATGGCTAAGAACAGCTGTTTGGTGAGCCACACGGTGAGCTTGTTCATTGTTTGTGCGCATCGATTGTTCAAAAGAGTCGCGCTGTCCCGGAGCTGGAGCCGCATCAAAATCAGGCAGGCTGGTTCGATTCTGCTGGAATTGAGGTCCATAATCTTGGTTGCTGTTTCGTTGATCGTCGAAATACGTATCGTACACTTGGTCATATGAAGCTGTCTGTGGTTTTTGATATGCGCTTCGATCGTTATACTCACCATTGTAATGGCCAGCCGGGCCTCCTTGAGTAGCGGCTGGGTACGGCCTTTGTGGGGATGCCCGGTGCCCAGCAGCAGTCGAGGGTCGTTGAGGTATCCCTCGGCCAGCGGGGGTACTATGTTGCATGGTATCACTTCGTTGAGGCGGCGGCATGTTCCTTGATCTCATTTCATCCACTGGCATCGTTTGGCTTCGTGCTGGTGGCCCAAAACCACCTGCAGGGGGTTCCTGCGGGCTGTAGTATCGATCGTCGAAATTTCCGTATTCATTCTGAGCGCCATAGTTCGGATTTTGTCGTGAGGGATCTCCTTGAGGATGGCCTCTTGGGGGAGGTCCTCGCGTTCCGTTTGCTGGGCGCCCATAGTCACCATGACTGCGTTGGTTTTCGAGACTGTTACGGCCGTTCGTTGACACCATTGGCCTCTGGTTCAAGTTCATTTGTGACATCTTATTCATCATATGTTGCTCATATCCCATATCAGGCCTCCGTCCACGATCTTGAGGGGGATACTGATGCCCGAAATTGCCGTCTTGAGGGCTCATCGGAGGAGTATTCATATGTTGTCGACGGGCTTCAAGTAACATGGTAAGTTCAAGAACTTGACAGAGTGTGCT
Source organism: Fusarium heterosporum (assembly GCA_013396295.1). Classification (NCBI taxonomy): domain Eukaryota; kingdom Fungi; phylum Ascomycota; class Sordariomycetes; order Hypocreales; family Nectriaceae; genus Fusarium; species Fusarium heterosporum. The sequence continues at coordinate 79,196 of JAAGWQ010000096.1, read as the reverse complement.
TTAGACTCACCTGTAGGGTCCGAGTTTGCAGCAAATGGGCCTGGGCGCATACCACCTTGCCCTGGATGCCCGTTCGGCATGCTGCGATCTGGTCCTGGGCGACGCTGTTGACCGCGATGCGGATCAGCTGTCTGGGGACGATGTACAGGACCGTCGCGGTGCGGATCGGCTGTTTGAGGGCGAGGAATAGGGCCTCCACGAGGATCAGGCATTGGGCGTCCGCCACGCCCATATGGGTCCTGAGGTGGTTGTGGTGGCCCTCTACCATAGCCATTGTCCTGATACTGTCCTGCATACTCTTGTCCGGAGCCTCCGCTGTAATTGTCATAGCCATAACCTCCTTGATTCCCATGGTGTTGTGAGGCACCGTACTGTTGTGGCGGCGCGCCGGTATGCTGTCGCGGGGCAGTCCTCGGCGGCGCTTGGCCACCATAAGGTCGCTGTTGGCCGCCGTAGCTTGCTTCGTATTCCATGAGGATAGTTCGAAGGGTGTTGATTGAAACTCGTTATCGAGCCGCGATTAAAATAAAATGTGATTTCAAAGTGTTGGTTGGCGCAGAATCAGTGCAATTCCTGTCGCATGGCGTGCCGCAGCTACAGCAACTGAATTTCCAACAAGCACGAGATCGGCAGTCCCGGATCGTAGAACTAATAGCTGCAAGTGAAGATTGGCCACAAAATAATATTCGAATAATGCGACAAGCGCAGTTGCGCACTCAAGTCAGCGGACAACAACAATAGTAATAGAAAAGTGGTGGCAAGCTGAGGGAAAGGCTGGAGTCGTTTGCGGTATATGAAACTAGAAACGACGGTGCTGCCAAGAGCGCAGAAGGAATGTAGAACAACCTCAGTCTAGAGCAGCTGTCAACTTGATAACAGTCGAGGTAAAGGTAGATGTGCCCTTCAAGCGGCGTAAATTACAAGTGGACGGAGGAATCCATTTATGCTTGGCCTGTCCGAAACGGAAGCCCGAGGTCAAGGTCAGGTTGCCTCCAACCTCCAACGTGACCTCTTTTTGGCTTACAACCGTCCATTCAATCAGGAAGCTGCAGCAGTAGGATTCATGGATCTTGTTCAATGGAAGCTTGTGGGGCCACAGCGCTAAATCTTCAGTGGTTAGAGTGGATATGTCTAGGTCCTAGGTCATAGGTCCTGCATGCGGGTACCTTACTTGAAGCCCCAACCCCTGCCAGCGGAAGAGAAGGTGAGACTGCAGGGCCCAAGGGGCATCAATGCTTTCCTTCTTCTATCTTGTACATCCTGTTGCAAAACCGCTAAGCGACTTCGCATCAAGGAGGTCCTAGGGAATCCACGGTCTAATCATGTCGTCACACTCAACAAGTTGTCTCTCGTACGGCTGCGAACGGTAAACCCCACGCTTAAGCCATCACGAGGTTTCCTGCCGGGCTACCCATTCCAACGGTTCAGAGACATGGCGCTTCGCCGTTGCCGGCTTGGCTTACAACCGCCAACCGACACTTGCATAACTTACTGTGGCTCAACCCAGCCCCTGGCCAAAATAACGACGACGTTGATCGGTTTTACCAGGTCTGACTCTAATTAACTGCCGTCCTCGGATGATGAGTGCTCCGCAGGGTCTACCTGACTTGGCAATAACCGCTTCAAACAAAGCTTTGTTGCGTATCACAATGCTCGTGCCATGACCGATTGTCATATCTGACTAGCATATTAACTCCTCTAACCATACTACGCAGCAGGATTCAGCCGCCCATTTCCCAGGTACGAATGGGAAGACAAAGGACCTTTCTCTACGGGAAGTGGCCTCAAAGTCGAAACAATCCAATTATTAGATGGTTAAAGCATCTCGTTCCCATAGACGCCATGTCTGCTTTTTCACCGACCCCTGCTACACAGCCCTAACCAGTCTTCCGCGCATAACATCATCAGTGGATCTGGCCAAGACAAATGGTTTCCTGTCAATGCATGGTCTTATGGCGTCCCCGACGGTTGACCATGCCTTGGCGATTGATTGGCGCTAGACAGACCTGCGTATGGGGATGTTACAGATGGATATGGAGGTTATACGGTTATACACATATTCGCGCTTACCTAGTGCACAACGTTTCGATGTTGACGTCAAAAGCCATCATATTCAAAACTCTTGGCCGAGGCTGTGGGCTTCACAGCATCAAGGATCAATCAAGACTGTGGCAGTTCAACAGTGTCTGAGCTACCATGTAGATCCGACCGACAGTGTCGGAGATTTTCGCCTAACATAGGCTCCCGAAGATGTGATTTGTCGAACAAGCGTCCAAGTCGTTTTTAAATATCAACCAGTAAGAAGCCACGGATGGTCTTTTTTGAGAAGAAGAACTTTGCCACTCTCCAACGATACCTATGACAGGAGAGCAGAATTCCATGTTGTGGAATTGAAACATTCAGGACATTGTTCTAACTGACATACTTTGTCTCAGGAAAAAGCCATCCCAAACGACAATGTCATGAATGTGTTATAATAGCACATAATTGATCTGGAGCAAGCAGTCAAGTCAGATGTATGAATCGACCACATGTAATAAACAGGTATTAGGCTATAGGGTACCTAGATATTCTATAGGAATGTTCTGCCCGCTCAAAGCTCGGTACGGTGATTGCTGATGGAAATGGTCCGATGGTTCAAGTGTGGTCGGCTTCGGGACAAAACTGGCTCCGTGACCGCCTTCCTCTTTTGACCTGCTAACCAATGATTGGCATACTGCCAAATCAATGACGGATGCAGAATCTCGAAAATCATCATTGGAAGAATCAGAGTCCAGTCCGATTCAGTCGCAATTGCAACTCGCTTGACAAATTACAATCTACGGGAGACCTTTCTTGTTTCATCTACCGCAATGGCAGCTAAGCAACCGTCCTCAAGATGGTGGTTCTGGACTAAAGTTGTGATGGGGTAAGTCTATTGCGATCGCAATATGATCATTGAACATGTGCTAATGCATCTATACAGCGGCGCTGTGGTTGCCGTTGGCGGGCCGGCATTCACCATGTGGTTAACTCCTACTGAGGAAGAACTTCGATCGAGATACAACCCGGAATTGCTCAAGAAGAGCCTGGCGAATCGTGAGGAGAAACAACAAGAGTTTGACGACTTCGTGACCCGACTCAAGGCATATTCCAAATCCGATAAGCCAAGTATGTCAGTCCAACTATATCAATATCAAAAACTGACCCTTCTTTAGTCTGGGTCGTCGTAAAGGAGGAAGAGGAGCGAAAGCGGACCGCAGCCGCAGCCGCAGCAAAGGCGTCAAAGATGGAGACTGCCACTCGACGAGAGGAGATGAGGAGAGAGGCAGGTTTGGATTCAAAGTAAACTTGTGAATGACAATATCTGCTGAATACCCTTTTGTGCTTGTAAGAGTATGAGACACTATGGAAGGAGAGCTTATGTACAACAACGGAGATATAGGGAACTAGTTGCAGGGTAAGGAAACTACTAGGAGTTTTTAGGGCCAATACATACATGCTTTTGCTCAATTTATTTCGTCTGCTACAATTCTCATTTGAATAGCAATTCGCTTATGAGTTTGACTCGAGTGAAGCCTCCAGTGGGCTTATTCCTCCGAGCTCAGTGTCATCGACGAAGCGGCCGGAGTTTGGTTCAAACAAGTCGTCCAATAGCGGGGTTGAGCTCTCGACCAATAACAAACCTTGAGTTTCGCTGAACTGGAGAAATCCTGGTTGAAAACTTGCTGACAAGAAGGTTCAAGTATCAAAGAGTCTATTATTTTGACATTATCCTATTTGAACTCCCTTGGGTTGCTGAACCTTCAATCTCAGGCTGATATGACAAAAGAAACCAGGTAAGATATTGGCGAAACCAGTGCTTAGACTACCTATACTTTTTTGTCTCCTAAACTAACTCGTCTGATACCTTCGGACCTAAAAATTACCCCACGAGCCTCTGAGCCGCCTGCAACGTCACGGGTAATCAATACCTAAGGTAGGTACTTAGCACAAAGTGAAAGAGCGGGGCAGCCAGAGCCCCTCCCCTCCTCCCCTTAGGTTCCCTCGGCGAAATGGTAGTTCCACAGGCGAAAACTCTTGGCACGCACAAAATCTACTTTGACTTATCACCACTGATTCGAAGCCGACGGCGACAAACAGCTAATTACCCAAGCCTAACTTACTGGTATGTTGCCCAACCCGCGCAAGCACGAATTTCCGACCAACATTGCTTCCAACAATCAATTTATCCCGTTCGAATCCGCCCCGACTGACGAGTTTTGTCCCAGTTTCGATCGAGTCCCCCGATCCCCCGCAATTCAATTTCGCCCATCATGTCCAGCGCCGAAGTCCAAGAACGCCTCAAGAAGCTCGGCTTGAGCGCCCGAACTGGTACGTGACTTTTTGCGCATATTCTAGTCACCTTTGAGGTGATGACAATGGACTAACTTACGACGCAGGGTATGTTTGCGCATGACGAGGCTTATAAGCCGTCACCACACCATCGACCATGGCAGCTAACGGGACGACTTAGTGGAAAGGGTACCCCTCGCCGAAAGGTCAAGCGCGCACCTGCCCGCTCCGGCGCCGACGACAAGAAGCTTCAGCTCGCCCTTAAGAAGCTGAACACCCAGCCCATCCAGGCCATCGAGGAGGTCAACATGTTCAAGCAGGACGGAAACGTCATCCATTTCGCTGCCCCCAAGGGTTAGTCATCCCACTTTGGTATTGTGCGTTGGGCTTCGTGTATATACTGACATGACTCCTTTTCACTTCAATAGTTCACGCTGCCGTCCCCTCCAACACCTTCGCCATCTATGGTAACGGCGAGGACAAGGAGCTTACGGAGCTCGTCCCCGGTATCCTCAACCAGCTCGGCCCCGACTCTCTTGCTTCTCTCCGCAAGCTCGCCGAGAGCTACCAGAACCTCCAGAAGGAGAAGGGCGAGGATGACGATGAGATCCCCGACCTCGTTGAGGGCGAGAACTTCGAGAACGAGCCCAAGGTCGAGTAAATTTCCTCTACACACTCAAGGGCTAAGGGGCAGTAACATCGTGGGCCTGTTCGGCCAAAAAGGCTGATCAGTTTCTCTCGTGAGACGGGTTTTATGTTTCCCTCTGGTAATGGGTGGAGAGTCGTAACAGTCACTTCCCCAGCTCTCTTACTCGAGTAGCTGAGGGTATGTACGGGTGCGCAAAAGGCCATAGCTTGGAAGTGTCGCGGTGGAACGGCGATTATGCCCAGCTCAGGTTGATTGATCTGTACGAACAAAAAACAAAAATACGACTTACATCGGGAGAAATACCCATCTCTAATGATGTCAATGATTGCTATGTTTTTTCTAGTTGGAAATCTGATCCTCCGTCATTCCTGATCCACCCCATCAGTGCCGTCTTACGGGCATTGTTCTTAACCTGCTGTCTATGAAGCGTCAATCGTCCCTCTTTGAAATCACGATAAGTACCTGAAACTATATCTGTTGCTGTAGCATAGTATGACTCGCCAAGTCTGCCGGCAAGTTTGCTTGCTACCTCCCACATACTCCGTCTCGATGTACGGCTTGCTCCGTTGATCCTGAAAGCTTTCCGACCTTGAATGACTCCCCCGATGATGTTCTCTTCGAAGCCTGAATGTGACCAGACTGCTGCTAGATTGCTGGCTGAGATCTTATCAGCACGAGCCTTCACAGCTTTTCTCGAGAATTCAAACTCTAGATCTGTGGTCACGACCGAAAACTCCCGAAATGAGTAGCCTCCCAACCATGTCTCGTCAACCAATGCATTCATCCGACCCTCGCCTGAAAATGAGCGTCGACATGCAATTCCAGAATATTGAGATTTCGGTAAGATCAGGGTTTGGATATATGCATTGGTTGGGTCGACAAAGACCGAAGTGAGTGATGAAAGAAGCGAGGTGCACTGTTTGAGTGCAATTTTGTCAGAGCAAGATTTGGATAATGTCGGCGGTGCATCTCCTCGAGCAGGTTTCCGTCGAACAATCCCAATTCGAGAGAAACAAGCCCGTCCCAGTAGAGATCCCTCCTGGCTTGGAGCCGCAGTGCCTGTAGGGGTTGGAGACTGCCACGCAGAAGCATCATCTTGTGCGGCCATTGTAAGCTCCATACTGGCATCGCCGCCTACTCGTGTCAGAGATGGGAATAGTTACATTTTGAAAACAAACTTACATGGTGCTTCTGAGCAGTACATATGTAGTTTTATGCTATCCTTGATCTCGAATAACTGCAAAGAGGTCTCGTCAAAATTGGACGACTGTCTCTTCCTTTGCAGGATGCTCGAATGGTACTCTCCATCAAGGAGATTCTGGCATTCGTCAAGTAAGAAACGGTTGAATGTCCTAATGGCCAGAATTTCTGCATGCCAGTCATGAATACCTACGCCATTGGATTGTGCGATTTTCGATGCTGGAAGGCATTTCATGCCGGTACTACGATTATTGAACTAAGAATAAGAGTTTGAGTGCGGAGGTCTAGGCATACTTACGCCAGAGCCAAACATGTCAGAATGCCATCCTTTTCAGCAACGATACCACTCAATGGTACCCATTCGTGGAGACAATTATCGCGAACAGCTGGTTTTCGTTTTGGAGGTAATTTGTCAAATTGCTCCAATACTACTCGTGCAATTAAGTCTGGCTGGGACGTCATCTAGCCATTTCCAGCCCGGGTCGGTATCCAACAATTCTAAAATATTAGCCAGGAAACAATTTGGTATATGTCGATACGATGGTGGTGTAAGTGAAGCTGAGCCTCTTTCTCCAATTCCACCGACAATTCTCCGGTGCCAGTGGAAGGAAGGAGCCCAGGGTGGATGCGCAGCTGCACGTGATGGGCTCCTGCCCACAGATTAGCGTCTCGCCTGCCCTAGATCGCTTAGTCAGTAGGCACACAATTCGTGAAATTGACTGCAGTCACGACCGACCGACCCTCAACTCTCCATTTGCCATCGCCAATCCACGGTCAACTACACAACACCTTGTCGCCTTCAACGCACAACCAGCGACAAGATGCGAACCTACGAGGACACCTTCTCCGGCGAGAGAATTTACCCTGGCAAGGTACGCTCCTTCCTGCCGCCACCCCGTTGATGCGATCGGGTCGATTATCGAGATGCGAAATTCACAGTCGCTGGAGGGGGATGATGACGATGGATCGCATGGGCGGAGGCACACTGGGTGGTGATGAATTATAAAGGACATCAATGGCTAACGGGTATCGCTTCACAGGGTAAGCTCTACGTCCGTGGCGACTCCAAGATCTTCCGATTCCAGAACGGCAAGTCTGAGTCTCTCTTCCTGCAAAGGAAGAACCCTCGCCGTATCGCATGGACCGTCCTCTACCGCCGACAGCACCGCAAGGGTATCTCTGAGGTATGCATTAAACAAACACCAGCAGCACTTCAAAACGAAGTCTCCCCGTATCGCTGCTGGCATTCTGCCAATAACCCTTCACAACAGCGCTGACACATTTTACAGGAGGTTGCCAAGAAGCGAACCCGCCGCACCGTCAAGGCCCAGCGAGGCATCGTTGGTGCTTCTCTCGACGTGATCAAGGAGAAGCGCAACATCCGACCCGAGGCCCGTTCCGCTGCCCGAGCCCAGGCCATCAAGGAGAGCAAGGAGAAGAAGAACGCCGACGCTGCTGCCAAGAAGTCTGAGAAGGCTAAGCTCGCTGCCCAGGCCTCCAAGGGCCAGGCTACTCGACAAGTCAGCAAGCAGGGTGCCAAGGGCTCTGCCCCCAAGGTTCAGGCCAAGACCCGCTAAGTTAGGAATGGACTTTGAGTGAGGATGAAAATGGGAGAGTGGAGTCCGTGGTTCTTGTGTCTTTGTCCGGCCGGTTCTTCTACAATCTCGGGAGCATGGATTGCCAATAGGGTGCATTGATAGTTGAGCAATGCAAATGGTCAAACAAACAACGCATCTGATTCATGCTGTGACGAACAAGGGATATATACAAACTCTATGGTGGCTGGGTAGAAATAACTCACGGCGTCATTCAGAATGCTAGCAACTTTAGCTTGTTAGAGAGATAACGACACAATGCCTCATGATACACGAGCAGACTTCACAGGGCATTTTCCAGGTCAATATTGTGTGTAGATGCTTTTAGTGAGCTTGTCTTGATATTTATTGTCATCTCTCATGTATCCATCTATGTTCTATATCCATTAGGTCTGTGTAATTCTAATTTGATTACAGGTGAGCCAGAACACCCAAGGCACCGGAAGCCTCAATGCTTCCAGGGTTATCATCCTTGGAAGCGTAGACAACCTTGCCGTTGTCGATAACGATGGCGAAACGGCCAGTTCGCTCACCAAGGTTCCAGCCAATGCCGCTGGAGAACTTGGCATTGTTGTCCGTCATGAAGAGCTGATCAAGTTAGAAACATGTTTTAGTTGTGGCCGTAATTCAATCAAACTTACAATAGACTCATCGTGGACACCATTAGCCTTGGCCCAACCGCTCATGACAAAGGGATCGTTGTAGGCAATAACGATGACTTGGTCAACACCCTTAGCCTTGACCTTGTCGAGGTTCTCAAGATAAGAGGGAACGTGGGAAGCGCTGCAGGTTGGGGTGAAAGCACCAGGAACAGAGACAAGGACGACCTTCTTGTTCTTGAATTCTTTGGCACAGCGTTAGTATGTTGAGTTGCGACAAGAATTGGGAGAATCACGTACCCTGGCTGGCGGGAAAGGGAACGGGGGTGCCGCAGGTAGAGAACTCGGCGGTCTCCTTGGAGGGAGGGACGTATGTGAAGAAGACACCCTCGGGGAAGTCATCGCCAACCTTGAGCTCAGACATGTTTGCTATGTTCTTGTGGGGGATGCGGTTATGTGTGGTTGTTAGAAGAGGTTGATGTTTGAGGCTTTTTCGATGAAGGAGGAACGGAATTTGACCTGGTTTGAGGGGACTTCTAGAAGATATATAATGGCATATGGTTCCTGCATTCGGTTTTCTAAACCATTGAACGCCGCTCTTTCCCTCACCCTGGAGACAAGCTCCCCACCCCGCCGCCTTCCTCAACCGTTTACCGGAGGACACGATGACATTGGCGCAAAGAGAGCCACCGATGAGGTCAGTGAAGGCATGTGGGTATTTTCGGAAGGCGGTCGGCGCGGTCGACGCGGGCCACGGTGGAACCACTATCGGCCAGTCATGCCGCACTTGTGTTAAGACACGGAGTGCATTGATAGAGAACAGGGTCCATACCGGGGTCCATTTGGAATCATATTGAAATCTACAAATAATTCACTTTTGATCTGTACCTTTTCCCGAAGATCGGAACGCGTCATCCTTGCCATGAGCGCTTTCACAATGTCGTGTAGAAACGGCTCGGCTTCAGCCTCGGTTCGCGAGATATTCATCCGCTGTGCATTTGTCATCCAGAGCAGAATCTGATTAGATTATCAAAGTCAAAGGCAACGCCGTCAATGAGGCTCTGTGCTATCATGGCACAGCTTGATTGGAGTTTAGAGATGATTCCAAACAGACACCCTGCTTCATCCATTCAACATGCAAAATAGTCCTGATTAAAGGCTGATCGATGCCGTTCATCTAGCATAGGCCGCTTGTGGAGGTGCCGGTTTCGCTGCAGTTCTCTGAGCTGTTCAACATCCGGTTGACACGAGAGACCTGAGACTAGATAGCCCGACATAGACATGACTCCATCATTCGTAGTCATAGCTAAAAGTCCGTTCGATCACTGCTGATTATACCGGTCCGACAGAGCAGATCAGCTTGGAGAAGGATATCGTGTAAGTGATTCGGAAAGTTGAGTCAATCGAGTACAACGCAATACGCAGAATCAATTAGTCGTAGAAATTTTACCGAATATCTAATACAAAGATATGCCATTGATATATAGAGATATTTAACAAACAGCGTTTCCATATAGTGCGTTCTAGCTAGCATTCATTGGTTTGATGTTAGAATAACTATTGGAACATGTATGTTGAATTGTGGCTACCCTAGAACTTAAACTCCAGAAGGTTCAAGTCATGGGCTTATGTGTGATCGATCATAGACCACTGTAACCTGAACCATCCTTTTGATAAGGCTGTAAACCAAGTTCTCATTGATAGATATCCTTGTTAAGGATCGCCCTTAGTATGGCTATGCAGTGTGGCTATGATACTATGGTTGAGTGTGGATGAATTGGTGCTTTATCCTATCTGACACCGCAAAAGCTGGCACAATTCCACATTTGTACAGCAACTCTTCTTATAATGATAGAACACAAATAAAAACAATACTTATTTGATGCTGTCCAAACAGTTTCACCCCTCTGCCAATCAGCGTAGTGTGAAAGTGATTCACGTACCTCGATACGGGATACGGACCGAGGCGCCCCCCCGCGCGCAGGGGAATGTGTTGCATGGCCTGATGACATTGAGCCATGTTTCGCGTGTTAAAAAAACAACAACATTGATCTATCAAACATTCAACAAAAATGTCAGACCTTGGCTCCAAACGACCCGAAACTGCCTCAGGTATTCATTCTTTATTTATACTAATTTTGTATGATACTGACATACACCCCAGGAAATGATGAGCCATGGACAGTCGAGAAAGTCTTGAGTGGTAACGATCTGGTTCACACATCGAACTCGCCAATTTCGTTCTTCCATCTTCTTGGTATCCTCAAGACCACTAAACGTGAGGGTTGGAAGAGGCATGGAATCGAGTAAGTGATTATTTGTATGTGAGTATGAGTTGACAGAAGCTTATAACTTGCTAGTCCCGAGTCGGTTGCAGACCATTCCTACCGAATGGGCATGATAGCCATGTTTGCCCCCCAAGGTCTCGATCAAGCCAAGTGTATCAAAATGTGTCTGGTTCACGACATTGCAGAATCTGCCGTGGGTGACATCACCCCGTTTAGCGGAGTGTCCAGGGCCGAAAAGGGCAGAAGAGAGGCTTTAACCATTGACTACGTCGCCAATCGCTGGTCTGGGCCACACACGGCTGAGATACAGGGTCTTTGGCACGAGTTCGAGGCTGGCGAGACACCCGAGGCTCAGTTTGCCCAGGATATTGACAAGATCGAGCTCCTTCTACAAGCAGTGGAGTATGAGAGGAACACTGAGAGTGAACGTGATCTAGGCGAGTTCATGGGCGTTGCGCGGAAGTTACGCTCCGAGGCTGGGAAAACATGGGCAAACGAGATCCTAAGCGAAAGGGAGAAATTTTGGGAGGGGCGACAGCATCTGCGGGGGGAACACGCTCAGAAGGGAGGCCTTTCTGAAGAGATGACAAAGGCACATGATGCGTATTACGGGTAGCCCAGGATATTGGTACAGTGGGAATTATGCAAGATGAAGGACCAAAATGATTCAGACTGTGAGAACGTGGCTACAACAAAGCAACGAAAAGTAGTTTTCCAGAAGTTATACGAATGTTGGTGAAACCACATCGGGTGCTATTATTAACCAACAGACTGATTGACGATCATTCCTGGGCTGGACCAAATCTATATCGACTCTATGCAAGATAGAATAAGCAAACACAGATGTTAATTGCTTCTTGATAGGGCTTAATCTTGCTTCGTTTGCGAGTTTCATATACCCACCAGTTGAGATATGGCCTACATCTTCTATCCCTGTCATGCAAGACTTACTTTTCCAACAAACACGACACGTCGAAACAGGGAGACACAGTATGCGGCATTATATGACATTGGATATGAGACAATTCCAAGATTGGGTCTCATGCAGACGTAACAAAAGCCGTGTTTCCAATATCAAGGTTGTTTGGCTGCCACAACTGCTACGTCAGTTATCAGTTGTCAATATCTCCGCCCATTTCGAGGCAAGGGACGTCCCTGTCAGCCACAAATTGCTCGAGTCGACCAACTCATCATGTGACATAAATGTACACCATGCGTCACTATGACAGCAGATAAGCTTTTGGCCAGCTCCCAGTTTCGACGTGCCGTCGGTAGAGGTTGAAATTGCATGACACCATCACGGTTGACTCTATGGCAAGAATAAAGACCCTCGGAAATAATCAGACGATGACGCTCGATGCCATGTGCTTTAATTAGTGCTCCAAGGCCTCGCTGTTGCCGAAAAAGCAATTACTGCTAGTAACATTCCGAGACATATTTGTTTTGTTTTCACAATCATCCAGGAATCGTCGGGGTCAGTTCCCGTTTTGGCTGGCTCAGCTTTCTGCGCTGATCCCCCAGATTGCCGAAGGCAAGGTACAGGGTGCATGTAGTGCAGGGGCCACTGAGATCGATTCGTCAAGTTCCCGTCCTTCACTAAAAGTCGCTACTCTTCGGCAGCATAGGCGGAATTAATTACAGTACTTCCAGGTCATGCTTCGAGTCTAGGTCAAGGCTAATCCAATAGACGTAAACCTTGGAGAAAGTCGTATCTCTAAATTTATTCCTCTGAGCCGTTTGGCTGGGCTTTCCGACATTAGAATGTGGGCGCCAGCCGCAAGCAATAAACTTCAGCTCACACATTCCTAGCAACAGGGGGCCATGCTTTTTTCATCCCCGTTTGAGTAATATATAGGCACATCTTCCAGTTATCTGGATTGGCTCAAGCCTTGGTGTATGAGTGAAAAGCCACTAAGCATGGCTTCAAAGTTCACGCCTTCAGGCTTCGTTGATGGTTCGATATTTGGGCTCCAAGAACCTGAGATTGAATTACAGCCTTTCGACAAGATCCGAGAAAGCACGGCCGCCAAGATCTATTCAAGTGAGAGAGCGATGGAAAGCATAGCTACCTACGTACCTGCCTGATCTAGGAGCTGACAGAGAGTGACCTTAGCACTTGCATTGTTCAACAAAAACTCTTGTCATTGTGCATAGCCCAAGACGTTGTGTAGTCCAATCAGCAGCTCCTGCCGACTTTCCCGTGTACTGTAATTGTCTGGGTTCCTGGAGGCGTCGACTAATGGTGGGCGAGAAGAAACCATTAACTTTATGGGCAGGAAAGTTCAGAACCAAGCTAACTGGAAGTGCCTTCCCTTGCAGCACATCCCGAGATCATCTCAGTCTAACGTGCCTGGGTAATGGGGGTGCCCCGTCTGCCGGGTCCCCATCCTTGTCATTTCCTTGCAACAATTTGTGTGCATCCTCGCCCCAATCCAGACCAACGATGACCGAGAGGCGCTCTCTGTGTCTATGTACTGTCCTGTCGAGTACAGCCAAGCCAGTAAAGTTATTTAAACCACATGCTTCCCACATGTGCGACTGGTAAAAGCAAAAACCTACTGTCACTGCAGCCACTTATTCATTCCATCTATCCATCACCATGGGTCTTCTGCCGCTCACTTACACACGCCCAAGGCACGTGGACCAGCAGTCCATCCCTAGCAACACCACATACACTGAGAGCACTGCAAGCTCAGCTAGAGGCTCATTCTCCGATAATGAAAAGACCGATGGCTCCGTCAAATCTGGCTTCTCTGGCTTCTCGTCAGGAATTCCCGACTCATTGACTTTCGAAAAGATCATCAACGGCGGCACATGTCCTGTGAGTTCCACACACTATCTCATAGTTTGACCCTGTGACATTTTGCTGACTGGCTTGCCGCTGTAGCCCATGACTGTTCGTGACTTCATGTCCTATCTGATCTATGTGGAGCATGCGGCCGAGAACCTCCAGTTTTACCTATGGTTCCAGGATTATGAGAAGCGCTTTAACACAAACCCAACAACTGACGTTAAACTCGCTCCTGAATGGACAAAGATCATGCAGGATGAAGCCGTCATGAAGATCAGAAAGGAGCAAGCCGAGAAGAGGCGTAAGGAACCTGAGGCGTCTGCCATGTTCAAGGGCACTGACTTCGATAAGAAGGCCAGTGGCCAAGACCGAAGCATGAGTAACGCCCTCGACCCCTTCGCCACACCTCCCCAGAGCAGCAAAGGTGATCGGGCATCCATGTCCACAACTGGAGCGTCTTTCACGATGACCTCTAACGCTACGAGTCATCAAAGCCAAGCATCTGACGCATTTCAGGGAGCTGGCGTACAACAACCTTGTGAGTCTACATGTCCTCAACGCTTGGCAGTAATGGCCCAAGACTAATTGTGGTTATCAGTTACCATTCAGCCATTCAGAGAAGAGATCAATAGGGTGATTACAACATATATCATGGACGGCGCTCCTCGGCAATTGAATCTGTCCTCTCTTGAACAGAAGGCAGCACTTGTGGCTCTGTCCCGGACCACACACCCAAGTGCTTTCCGCGCCATATTCAAGACAGTGGATTCGAGTCTCCGGCATCAGGCCCACCCCAACTTTGTCCGATGGTCGATCTGCAACGGTAACCCAGCACGTGTGTTCTTCGCACGCTCCTTGGGTGTTGGCCTCATTGCCGCCGGCATCGTCGTTGCTCTCATACTCACTTTAAGCAGCGCTCGCCGCGGGTACCGAGCATTTGCAGCCATTGCCCTTATACTTGGTATTAGCACGCTTGTCGCAGCTTACAAGGGCATGTGTGTTGTCCTACACGGAATGCATCACCGCCATGTAAGGCCGTGGGAGTTGTTTGTGGACAGCGAGAACTTGGATGATGTCTCCCAGCGAAGCTTCGATTCTTTTGGCTCTGGCAACAGCTACGAGGATGAACCGTGGGTCGTCAAGTACGAGAAGCGCAACATCATTCGCAAGGTCTTTGATCGCGAAGTCTGGATCCAGGAGCCAGCCCTGCGACAGATTCAAGACACCATCTTTGTTCAGGCTATACTGGCGTCAGTTCTCATGGGGGGTATCATTACAGCCATCTTTATTGCTGTCCCAGGAGGCCACTTCTTTTAACTTGATCAAAGGACCCTTTTCTATTTATGCTAAGGTGTGATGCATGCACCCACATAAGACATAATTCCCTTGGATTTTGAAATTATTGGCCTGTACATTGACAGGCACGGATACCCAGTTGTTTAAAAGCCGGAGTTTTTAGTTGGAGGATCTGGAGAAACTCGTTTAGTAAGAGTTAGTCGTGCACGAGATATGTCTCGATGCTTTCAGTTTAATTGACACTTTCCATTGGCATTTCAATAAACAATGGTACAACAATCAAATCTAACGCTTAATTCCGCTTGTCAAAGCCGACGGCATTTGATTAAGCTCGGCATGTAACAGCCAACCAGCCCTGACCCCTCCTTATCAGTGGCTGTACCGTACCCGGGCTGCCGGGCCATCGGGCGTCGTCATGAGCATCTATGAGCGAATGCGGACGGTAACCGTTCTACGCATACAAGGGGTAAATGTGTGTAAACGAATGAACGTAATCGCAACAGGCCGGGGAAAAGGAGGCAATGTCTCTCGTTTGTTGAGTTAATACGTACCTACTTTTAAGCCTGTTGACGGAAGCTTCCCCCAATGTAATCCATAAACCTCGGCCCACCGGCTTATTTTAATTTTTTGGAGAAGCCTGGAAATGATGGACGAGGGATATCGATTAAGGATAATTACTAGTTACCCCATAGTAATGTCAGTCTTCCCCATCCGATCGATAACCCCTCCACAACCATTAATTATACCTAAACCATTTATTTCCCTGCTGCTCCTGACTCTGGTCTTGATTACTTCTCAACATCTTGCGCATACTTCGAGTCCCGTTCCCAAACTTCTATACTACCTACCTATATACTACTGCCAGGACCCTGCGATATACTCCGCATAACTGCCAAACTAGCGTCTCCAAGACCCTTCAACTCCATCAACTCCATCATCTCCACTATCTACTCGCTCAACCCCCTTCACCATCCTCGTGCGCGCACGAGTGAAATAGTCACGCCATGACTCCCGCCTCAGAACACGAGGATGCCATTTCGCGAGATCCTCAAGCGCTGGCGCATTCTTCAAACCACAAGCACCGCCGAACTATGACATCAACCGACGAGATAGACAGCACAATCATCCGCCCCGGTAGTGTCAAGATTAACGTCAAGGGCGCTTTTATTGTTGATCCCGACACGGCCACGCCGGCTTCAACCTCAGGCGCAATCCACGGCGGTATCGCTTCCATCAACGGCCGAACAAGTCCGACACACCCCGAGACGAGCGACATCCGGCTACCATACCACACTGCGATCGTGAGCCACATTGCGATTGACGTACGTATATCCTCTCCAGGACCAGCGGAGGCATGGAATCGCTGACGTGGAGAGCTCTCCTGTAGATCGGCGGTTCACTTATAAAGCTCGTGTATTTCTCACGCGAGGTTGATTCCACAGATCCTGGTGGCCGCCTCAACTTCCAGAGCTTCGAGACGGATCGCATCGATGACTGCGTGGAGTTTATGCGACACCTGCGCGACAATCAGCTTGTCAATGGCTCAAGACCGGGAGAACTGTGTGTGATGGCTACAGGAGGTGGCGCATACAAGTACTACGATAAGATCAGAGCGGCGTTGGAAGTAGATGTGTCGCAAGAAGATGAGATGGAATGTCTTATAATTGGTTAGTACTTAGCTTGCGCTTATCCATTTCACAACTAACCATGACAGGACTCGATTTCTTCATCACCGAGATCCCTCGTGAGGTTTTCACATATTCCGAAACGGATCCTATGCACTTCGTCGTGCCGCAAGACAATATCTACCCCTATCTCCTCGTCAACATTGGCTCGGGTGTCTCATTCCTCAAGGTGACTGGACCAAGATCATACCAGCGTGTAGGCGGCACATCGCTTGGTGGTGGTACTCTATGGGGTCTCTTGTCTCTACTGACTGGCGCGCGAACATTTGACGAGATGCTTGAGCAAGCTGCCCACGGTGACAACGCCAATGTCGATATGCTAGTCGGTGATATCTATGGAACGGACTACGGCAAGATAGGACTCAAGAGCACAACAATTGCTTCATCTTTCGGCAAGGTGTTTCGTATGAAGAGAGAGGCTGAATCTGCAGCGGAGGACGGCAGATCTGCAACACCGGACGACGCATCCTTCAACAGCGCCGACGTTTCGCGATCTCTTCTTTACGCCATTTCAAACAACATTGGCCAGATCGCTTATCTACAGTCACAAATCCACAATCTATCCAACATCTACTTCGGCGGATCCTTCATTAGAGGACACCGGCAAACCATCAACACGCTGAGTTACGCCATCAAGTTTTGGAGTAAGGGGGAGAAGCAGGCGTATTTCCTTCGACACGAGGGTTATCTCGGCTCAGTCGGCGCGTTCCTCAAGCGAAAGCCTAAGAATTGGGGACGCAAGGGGAGTCTTGAGGGCATGGACGATATCGCTGACTTAAGGAAGAGCCTTCGCGAAGGGGCCACCAGCTCCAGCACATGATAACCTTTTTGGAAAAAAATACCAGAAGCCAGTCGGAATGGCCAAATGAGGTATTTAGGATAAAGAACAAAAATGACAAGAACATCATCAAGAACCAGCCTGGATTTGAGTTGGATCGAATTGATCAACAACGAGCACGATTGTGTCAACAACAAACATGGGCGGCATTTGATAGCACAAGAGGCGTTTGGTAGGCTTGAGCCAAGCAATCTTCTTTCTTTCTTTCAACTGGGTTTACGTTGCATATATAAAGGGAGGCACCAGAGGTGCGCGAGGGCATTTTGTTTGAAGCTCTCATCTAACATTTTGGGGGATAGAAAGCTGCATTCCCTGGGCTGTGTGTTAGGAATACCAAAGAATAATAATGGTTACACTTACTGCTGCACTTCGGGACACTGCTGTTCGTCTAACCGTCGCAAATGCCCTGCGGGGAGTTTTTTTGATTAGAAATTTTGGTATTTCGGACACTGGCATAAAGGGAGATGTTTTCTGTCATACAGATTAAGTGGTCACCTTTATGCTGGGAATGGTCAGCAAACACGACACATGCATGACCTGATGAACTAGCATGACGCTTCGTGGCCAGATCTGAGTATTTCTTCCTAATTGCTCCGTCCTCCTTCACCCTTCATTTTGTCAAATCTTTTTGCACTGGAGGCCCTTCTTGCACCATGGCCGACGGAATCGCAGACATCGATGGCTGGACCGGCGTACCTGGGTTCAGAGGCGCAAGACGGCAGCAATATTTCTCTGTTTATCAGGAAGGATTTCTCCCAAACCATCAATTTCACAACAGCCCGGATGTCTTGTGGGAAACAGGAAGTTTGAGCTCCCAGTCTGGGTGGAACTGCGATCATGAAGGGCCATGCTGCACTTGTGATTGCGACTGCCAGCTTACGACGAATGCCAACCCGTCACGGAGTGGCTATGACAATATGCTACAGAATGGGCCTGACCATGTAAGGAGATTCCAATGGTTGTAATGCCTATATGCACTCACTAACGTCGTGTATAGTCTCGCGGCACCCACCTATTCGATTATAGGGCAGACCATGCATCATCTGGGCATTCGAAATATCGCAGGAAATCCAAAGTCCAACACAATCCTCCAGCAGGAGCAGGCCTCCCTCCGCACAGACAAGAGACCCCATCCATAGAGGACCTTATCTACTACACCGCCAAACAACAGCGGCACTTGAACGATACGCAGAGAAGAATCCGAGATTGGATAAGAGTTATGCCCGAACTCACTGGGAACAGTGGAGTATCAGCGACGCCTAAGAAGTGCAAGTGCAAAGATTGCAAGGACGATAGAAAGCGAGCGGCGCGGAAAGATAAGAAGAAGAAGAAGGACAAATAGAGACGGGACAAGGGAAAAGACAAAGGGAAATCTAAACGGTAAGAGGTGGAATGGAGTAAATCGTGAGGTGATTGAATCACGAGTAATAGGATGGATACATAACAAGGACAAATCTATCTTAGCTCGAGAGCGGGTATAACAGAAGAGACACAATGGAGTAATGAGCAGCATACTCAATTCTTTTTCAAGTGTGAACCTCAGCATACCATAACTAAATGGCTCGTTATCTTGTCAACTTTGTCACCCCGATCGATGTATTCGTATTTGATAATTGTCATTAGCTTGGCGTTGTAAGGTTGTCGTTGCTGTCGAAGGCTGATTTAAGCTCAGCCAATCGCGGGTTTAAGCGGGAAATTCAAACACATCAGCTGGAATCTCGGACCAACCAGGTCAATCAACACTCTTTCTTATAATGAATACAGCCGCACCTGTTGGACGAAGACGCAACATGTGGTGGAGAGGTCGCATCACGCTGCTGTTCAGTTAACAACCGGATGTTTCCCTTGCGAATGAACCATATCAAGCAAGAATGACCGTCTCCAAGCTCCTTGTCGGACTCAATATCGCCAAAAGGAAAGGATTTGGTCGAGGATAGTTGACCCGCCACGAAATTGCAAGGAGACCTCCAACCCATGACGACTTGAAGGGGAGACAAAAAGACAATGACTTTGGACACTAATCCAGCAAAAGATAGGGTCTGGCCGGGGATTGAACCCGGGACCTCTCGCAAGCTATGCTATAGGGTTTTCCCTAAGCGAGAATCATACCACTAGACCACCAGACCGGTCAAACAAATCTGAAGATTCGCTCGTGATGCTGTTGCAGAGATGTTTGTTATTGTATACTATATTCCAAGCTTGAAATGCTGCTTGGCGGGGGTCATGGTGCCGTCGACGCAAATCTCGATGTTTCGCATGGATCAGCGTCTGGCTCGGACACTTTTTCCTATCCGAAACCTAATTGGTCATGGGAGCACCACCGGAAATCCGTGTAAACTAGACGTGTATAGGCAGTCCATGATCATCTCGGCCTCCAGCAGAGAATTCTCCTCGTGAGTAAAAGTCAGTACGGTGAAACAGTATCATTACCACTCACAGGAATAGACATCCCAGTTCCATCCACGTCAATCACATCATCACAGCACATCAATTGCAAGCATCTCTTTGTTGGTCATTTCTGTGTATTCATTTCGTTGTCATCATGATGCACTCTCCTCTCCGGTGCAGACAGCATTAGGTAGGTATCGTTTCATCCTCTGTTCTCTCATTCGCTTTCGTCCCCATTGTAAAATCCTTTACTTCTGGTTTCCCTGGCCGGCGTCGGGACCCCTGGCGAGGCCCTGGCTCTGGCCACCGCTGGCGGGAGCATCCTTGAGACCGAGACCCTGCTCGTCCTTGCCCTCGGGAAGGTCAGCAGTCTTGTCGGCGCGGTCAACACGGTCAGACTAAAGTAAAGGTGTTGGTTAGTTTATCATATTTTTGGCGATAAGAGGTCAAGTGTGGTGATGAACTTACGTCGGGCTTGCCAGAACCGTGGACGATGTCGTGCTTGGCCTCCTCAAAGGGGCCGTTATCAGAAGAACCGTCTCCGTTGCGAGGCATGATGAATGATTTGTTTGTGAGTGGTGGAGAGAACGGTTTGTGTTGTTTTGAAGATTGGTTGTGAGTGATGAATGTGAATGAAGAAAGAAAAGTTCAGCTCTGGTGAGTGCAGACAAAGTTATTTATGCTTCATAGCGCTGGGCCTCTACCAAAAGCGACAATGTTCGACATCGTGATGATGGGTTGAATACGTCATTTCAAAAACGTCATCCCGCCTTCCTGCCTCCACACGCTGTTTGGTTTGTGGGGAACATAGCTGAGCAAATGCTCCTGGACGGGACCTGCATCACATTGTTGAAGACTTATTGGATTGGCGTAATGGGTCCATGTTTTCCGATCATCATCGTGGTCACACGACTCACGCCTGGGCAGCATCATGGCCTATCCACATTTGCTATTTTAGGTCAATGTGCGAGTGTAAACTTGGCGGGAAAGAATCTAAAACATGGCACTTCCATTGAGTTCCAGAGATCTCAATTCATTTAAGAGGATGTACCAGTGGAACATGATCCATGTCATACAAGCAGATATCTTCAGATCGAAATGGTATCGTTAGAGTCGCACATATCAGTCGCTACTTGCATCGACTCGCTGATTGCTTCTTGATGGATATCATAAATTGCACACCCCGACTGCTTTATTTTATGAGATAACCAACACTCATCAATGACATGTAATCATCGCAAACCTCCAAATAGTTACAGTCCGTACAGGTCCACACTGAATCTTGAACGACAAAGGAAAACCCACCGTGCATCAAGTCGATCAACACGATACTCGTGCTATGCCCAAATTCGAGACACAAACACGTTAAGCCTTGCTGGAACGGCCTCGGCGTCCCGCAGGCTTTGGTGCAGGCTTCTCTTCAGCCACCTCTTCTTCAGCAGCATCTTCTTCTTCCTCAGGGGTGGCTACCTTCTTAGTAGCAGCTTTTCGGCCTCGCTTGGCAGGAGCAGGCTTCTGTTCATCCTCCTCAACCTTTGGTGCTGCTTTGCGACCTCGCTTGGCAGGAGCAGGAGCAGGCACAGAATCCTCTTCGCCCTCGCTTTCGTCCTTGACCTTCTTGGTGACTGCTGCCTTTCGTCCTTTCTTGACAGGGGTAGGCTTCTTCTCGGCATCAGATTCATCTTTAGCCTTCTGAGCTGATGCTTTGCGTCCCCGCTTGGCGGGAGCAGGGGCGGGAACTGGAGCCTCATCCTCATCCTCACTTTCATTTTTGACCTTGGTAGCCTTGCGACCACGAGCTGGCTTGGTAGCAGGCTTTTCCTCTTCGTCCTCTTCCTTAGCAGCCTTAGTCTTTCGTGCCCTCTTAGGTTGAGGTTCTTCCTCATCATCGTCGTCAGCAGCCTTCTTGCGCCCACGCTTAGCCTTCGGCTTAGGCTTCTCATCCTCATCGTCTGCGGCATCCTGAAATTTGTCAGAAATAGGGAATGTATTACTGAATGAATAACCTACAGCCTCGGCAGCCAACTTCTTCTTCTTCTGTGCAGCGGTCAGGTGAATACCCTTCTCACCCAGCTTGTTCTTCTCAGGGTCCTGCATGTCATGTTAGTTGCGGCAATTGAATATTCAATATTGAAGACATACGCCTTTGAAGTCTTCAGGGTCGATGAAGCCTTGAGTGACGCAGCGGCGAACCTTCTCTTGCAGGTCAGAGTGCTCGCTACCGACGTTAGCAAAATTGGTATCAACGCATAGATATCAAATTACCTAAGCTCATCGTAACCATCGATAGCATCACAATCGAAGCTGCCGTCGGGTTGCTGGCACAGTTCACGGACGTTCTCCAGCTGTTGACCAGAGACACAACCCCTAAATACGGGCAACAATACATCAGTCACCCATTATATGCCTTGCAGATGGATGATATATGCTTACCAGTGTTTCCAAGACCAGCTCCCATGCTCCTGAATGACAACCCAGCTACCGAAGCGAAGATTTCCCTTGGTTATTTTCTCGGCATTCTTCTTGCACTCTGTATCCTTGCAGCCAGCGCGGTTGTTGGGGGATACCTCTGTTGTCTTGTGAGCGACGCATTCGCCGTAGAGCTCCCACAAGCGATGCTATGTGGCAACGCGACGATGAGGAAGCAGGCTGTTTTCATCACTTACCAATACGATATTCGCCCATTTTTGCGGTGGTGGAATAATGCTATAAAGTATCAAGCACGGAAGAAAAAGTTGGAATATTGGTGACGAGGATTAAGAATGCAGATAAAGCTTTGGCTGTGGCTGGTAGTTGCGCGCGCTCTGGAAAATGATCAGGCAAGAAGTGTCGGATGCTGAACAGAAGAAAAGAAGAAAAATCTCTTCAGGCGAAGCGACAGAGAAATTATACGATTTTCTCAGCCTCTAAAATGAAAAGAGAACAAGCAGACAAAGGACGTTGTGGTGAGATGAATGAAAGAAGTGGGAGGTGTTGCCAGCTCAGTTTTGGGGGAAGAATGAGCTGGCTGCGCGCGACCGACGCGTCTGTAAGGCAGCTATCGCTCCTCCCCCAAATCCCGTTTGAACGTCAGTGATAACGCTTTATTCAACACAATATAGGTATCTCACATTAACATACCTAACAAAGAGGATAGGATAAAATAAAAGGCAGTAAAATGCTATTATTCTTGCATGCTCACAGGATATTCTTCTGGGCCGCTTGTATTATTCCTTTTCTTTATGCTCCTTCCCTTTCCGCATGTGCTCATTAACGTCATTCTATCTGGCTTTGTTCAGCCTTACAAGAACGGACACCAGCCTATGTACATTGCTGCTAAATTTCTAGGATCGACCGCCTGCTTGATCAATTCTTCCACCTGTCCTTCAACACCCAAGGGGATGCTCTCAGTCGGAAGCAACCCTCTGACCTTTCGCTTGATGCTGTCCACAACACTCTGAGGCTGTAGTTTGACGCCCACATCCCCTCTTCGATGTGCTCGTTTCTCTTTCTGTAGATCCAACGTTGGATCGTAGATGAACGCTTCGAGAATGGTCATTAACGTCTCTTCCTGTTGGCGAAGAATGCTCAGGGTCAGCTCGCAAGACTTGCGGAATGGCCCTTCATAACCATATATGCCCATTGCAGCCACCATGTTGTGAGTAAGTCGGAATGGCACTCGTTCAGGTTTTGCAAATGTCAGACCCTTGTCAAATAGGCAGTTGAAATCAACGTGGAATACTCCACCATTGCCCTCCTCCAGATTCACGTTCTCACCATGCCGGTCGCCGAGTCCCAGGATGGTGCCTACCATAGACATGACTGCACACGACCGTGTGTATTTGAGTCGTGCAGCGAACCATGTTGATGGATTAGGGAATTGCTGAGTGAACCACAGTTGAAGCACTGGGGGAAACCTCCCTAGAACCTCATCATTGAAAATCCTGGTTTTGCCATCAGAAAGACAAGCTTCATCCATAAGCTGCTTGAGCACTGTATAATCAGGGTAGATCTTTCGAGAAGCATATAGGCTGATTAGAATGTCTCGCATTGTCTTGATTCCTGGCACCCACTCTATGATTCCACACTCCTCGTTGAGTGGTGTCACAGCGTAAGTGCGGATATACAACTGTCTTCGACTAGACTCGACATCTCGCTTCAACGATCGATTAATCAACCCATTGAACTCCATAAGACGCTGGTCTGTCCGCAAATCATCCTTGGGTTTAATGAGAAGCATGTAGTTTTTCCCGTCGCTGCCCCTTGCTGTGAGTCGTCGTGGCTTGGCCAGCGAGCTAAGCACCAATACATCGTCCAGAAAAGAATCGATCGTGACCACATCTCTCGAGAACGCTCTGTGCTTTTTGACATATTCTGACACCGCTGGCAACGTTGCTGTCAGGGAGCTTTCAACGGGCACAACCAAAGGACACGGTGTGCATTTGTGGTTGAATCGAAGATCTCTGCTCAGACTGGCGTGAACAGTTTTGTTGCTGCGAAAGTCTCCATTTTGACATGCCAAAAGCAGCTGCTCGGCGAGTTTCTCTCCCATCCGTAGTAGGTGCTTGAAGTCAGTCGAGGAGCCGTCCACTTTCTTAGATATATTCCTGAGTGTTTGGAGAATCTGAGTGCCACGTGCTTTTCGTTCCGATACCTGTCTAGTTGTCATAATGCCAATGAGACTCCAGAGCGCTTGCCGAGGGTGCGCTTCAACGACCTTGACAATGATGTGTGTCAATCTATCGAACACGTTCGGGTTCGGATGAGCAATACGAGCGACAATTTGTGGTAGCGCTGTGTAGAAAATATACGCCGGCAGTCGATGGATGTATTTGTCAAGGAAAGAGTGCAGTAGGTTAAGCTGTTCAACACGTCTTCGATGAAGCTCACGAGAAAGGGATGCCTTGCCTTCTGGTGCTCTGTCCACCTGCGCTCCGAGGTCAAGCCAGAGAGTCAAAATTCTCGGAAGAGTTTGATAAAGGTACTTGGTACCAGAGTTCAACGAACGCACGTAATTCTCTATGACGAGTCTCGCGACCTCACCGGTGATGTAGTTGTCACTCTGATCGTCAGCTTTGAGGGGCTTCTCAGCCTCGAGAATTTTCTTGTAGTGCCGACCAAGATAGTAGTGTCCCTTCTCCCATGTCGAGAACGTTTTAGGTGGCTGCTGATATCTCTCACGCAAGGCACCAGCATGCGTCTGCCCAGCGCTGTCAAGCCATTTAGCAAGCAGAAGTTGTGCTCGAGCCGTCAGAAGCTTCTGTTGTGGACTCAGTTTACTATTGCTTGCGCTGGTAGCTGTCCCTGTTTGGGTCATGAACTTATTGCTTTTGATTGCTCCCTGCAGAATCTGGATAGCCTTTCGATGTTGATCTTCTCTCCAAAGAAGCTTGGCATTCTCGATGGTGGCTGCATCATCACCTAGCTTTGAGGCATGCAGAACAGCGTTGAAAGATTGATGTAAGGAATTAGACTTTCGTGCAAGTCGTGCACTTGAAAGCCATAATCCAGAAATATCAAGATCGGTGAATGTCGGCCTGAATTGGTCAGTATACTTGCCCATTATCATACTAGTCTAGCTCAACTTACCGGCTCAACTCCATTGCAGCACGACGGATACCAAGAAGATATTGCTTGTCGTTCATATAAGCCCCTATAACCTCAAGTCTCCTGTCCAGCAGGGCCATGGTCTTTTGTCGGGCCACCTCATCTCCCGTCTTTGTGCCTACAATGATTTCCAAGTCCGTGAGAACATGAGACTTTAGGAGAAGGTCATGGCAGGCTTGGAGTGACGATGTGGATGCGACATTCATCGAGGACGAGATTTTGACTCTTATGTCGTTCATTATCGACGACAACTCAGCTGGCTTGTTCCTGGCCATCAGTTGATCAAAGACAGTGGCAATTGAAACATTGAAGTCCTCGATAGCATCGCCATGAAATCGTTTGGCGAACTTGGTAAGGCTATCCCACCTTCCTGTCACCCACGCTGCCTCTACGGCATATGGCATGATCTTGTTGTCCATAGCTGTGTTGCTATGCATACCTTCGATATGGTTTAGTAGCACCTCTAATCACCATTAGCTATTGTTGGGCTAAGCACATTGAATATCTTACCGTGTTGGCCAGCCTGTTTCAGACAATGGAGCAAATCAATTTGCACGTCCGTATTGGTAGGATCCTCTGCTAATTGCATCTCATACCAGTTCTGTACAGCAGTCCATCGACCTGCTTTGCGATGACTTAAAATTTGTTGGTTGATGTCGAGAACCTGCAAATGAGCTGAAATTCCATCAAGCCCATCAGGTTCATCGACATTGGCATATATGTCTTGAAGCTTTTGCAAGAGACGAGTGCGTTCCCCCGGCTCTCTCTTCCTCTGTTCCATCTTCTGGGCATGCTGCTCTAGATGGAAAAGCGCCCGGGCGTACTCATTGCAATCTACAGCTCTCTGTGCAATCAATTCGGCTGGGATCATGTCGAGAGCTTCTTGCACTTGAGTCAGTCTCTCCTTGTCGAGTTCGCTGAGCCGGCCAGCCGCGCGCTTGGTTTGCATCCATCTCATCGCATAGTCAACGATGCGGAAGACACCCTGAATCAAATTAGCTGACTTTGGGAAAATATGGGATCTGAAACTTACATGGCAATACCGCTTCATGTCCTCTTTCTCCAGATATGAAGCCCCCTCAGCGGGCTGGTGTTTCAGAATAGCGAGGAGCTCGCCGAGGACATCCTGTCTTTCCTTCTGGGAAGTTCGGGACCCTAGTAGAGTATGCAATACTATGTAGGGAAGGATGAATTCCGCTATAGAAAGATCTTTGACACGAACCACGCGCGCAAGAGGTTCGAATATCATGTCAGCGAAAGGTGTCTGGCCTTTTCGAAGAAGGTCCAAGACGTATTGCCTCAACCAGTTCGCAAAAGTCCTCCCGGGACGGAAGATAGGATACTCGATCTCCGTGTACGCCATTGGGGCAACAACGTAACGAGAAGCTAGGAAAGGGGTAGCAACTTCTCGAATAGCTTCGGGCATCGCAATCCATTTTCGGTAGATATCGTTGCCGCCCACCATCCCGGTGCCTTGCATAGCGTTTGCAGCTCTGAGGTCGCATCTATCCAGAAGCTCCTGCATAGCAAAAGACAGGAAGCCTTGGAATTTGACATCAGTGGTAGACAGGAAAGCTGGCACAAGGGCTTCTTCCAGAAGAAAACAAACAAAGTCAGTTGTTTCTTCGTTATTCTCGAAATTGTTCAAGATGACGATCGACCGTTGTTCTCTCACAGTTTCGATCTTACTGGGATCCAAACATCCTATCAGCCCCAGTGCTTCTGTGCATAGTCGCCCCATATCCCCTGGAAAGCCACTGTACTTGCATGCGCAGTCGAGAAGAGACCGCATAAGTGCTACAACGCCGGTGTCTGACTGCAGACTAACATCAGAAGCATGGAGTGCGTCTTGATTTTCTTGAAGATATTGAATCAATTCTGTCAATGCTTGAAGGGCAACGCCGGAGTTTTCATGTGAGATTCTCTCAGCGAAGGCCTCTAGGACTTCTTCAACTGCAAGCGTTGCTGGCCTATGCTGATCCAGTTTGGTTTCGATGTCCTTTAGCTCTGGAATATGTCGAAGAGAGGGCAGTTTGATAATGTATTTTGCGACAAGGTTGTCATTTTCATTGACAAGCGATTTGAGCATCTGTTGAGCAAGAAGTGCCGTCGACTCATCCAACGAGGGCCAGTAACGGGTAACAACGAAGAAGGTGGTTTCTAGCAACGCTTCGACATCTTCATCGTTAAGATGAGTGAGCATTGACGCCCAACATGAGAAACTAGCTTCTCTCAAAGCGTCTTGAGCTAGCGTGGAGAGTAAACAGGCAGAAATCTAGTCACCACCTTAGTATTATTATACTTAGCTAGCAAAGTGCGATGCTTACCTGTGGTCTGGCTGTGCTTGCATAACCTCTTGACACCCTAATCATCTCTTCCATGGCTCGGATGTACCGCCGACGCTCCGGCTCTGGAAGGCTCTGATCATTGATCACATCAAAGAGACATGCCATGAGACCAAGAAGTGTAGAATGAATGTATCGAGCAGTATGGTCCCCTTTCTTAGATCGGGTTTCCTTGTTTGCTGGTAGCATTATTTTGGCCATGGTATCCAAAGCTCTCCGAACCTAGAACTGTGTTAGTTTGTGTAGAAGAGTAGACTGAACTTACTTACAGGCGCCTTTCTCGATTCATCTGCATCACCGGCTGCTTTGAGTAGCTCTATAACAGTGAGAACTGGCTCTACCTGAAGAAGGTTGGCAAGAGGCTCAGTTTGAAAATGCGCCGAAAGTTCATCAAGGCGTGATTTTGCAAAACTGGCGATATCTTCAGTGTCTTGAATCAGAAGCAGAGCGAGTGTGGCAGCCAAATTTGCAGGGTCGATTAACGGGAGCCAGATCTCTGATTCCTGTCGGGCCTCTGCAATCTTCTGGATAACATCCTTTTGCTTGTCAAGCACGAGCCATGGCAGTGCGTGTGTCTGGATAAGGAGAAGCAACTCGTTGACGGATACTTGTAGCAGTTCTGCGATAGTTCGGCTCATTTGAGGACGCTGGACCATGTCTTTAGTAACCATGTATGCCAAGTTTGGCCAAAAAGGTTCAAATAGGCGGCGCGGGGTCACTCTGCGTGCATCGGCTAGGTTCAAGAGCTCGTTGAAGGCAAAGGCAGAAACAATGTTGTTGCTGCTTCCCAGATATTCAAGAAGCTTGATCAGAACCAAGTTCAGTTCGTGCTCCCAGACGACAGTTCCTAGTTGACCCCATGCCATAATGAACGTTTCTGTCAGGCAAGGCCGATTGTTATCTGAAATTGACTTCAGGAAAGCAATTGAGTTTTTCCTATTGCGCGAGATCAAGTCTTGACGTTTCATTGACGAAGTTTGATCTGTCGCACCGGAGTACACATCGCCATGTACTGAGTGGCTTTGAGATTGACCTAGACGTTGGTTCCTGGTACCATTTCCTTCCACTGAGCGAGCCGGAAGAATCATGCTTGAGAGTACTATTTCAATCCTACCCAGAGAGAAGGTGGACAGCACCCTTCCCGCGGCTATCCGAAGTTCCCTCACTGAGCTACTCAGAGATTGAAGACACCACTGCCCCAGCCTAGAAGTTTCCAGATTAAGTACTTCGGCATCATCACAATGCAGAATCACCCTCCTCAATGCCATCATCGCGGCAACCCTTGGACGTCTCGACTCGGCAAGAGCAGGAAGCCGGATTAATTTCGTGAAGAGTGTTTCGACTCGAGACTTGTAGAGAATAGCTTCATGTGATGTCGCACGACTTCGGGAAGCATTCATTTCACAGATAGAGCAACGCGTTTCCACAATAGTTGTATCTTCTTTTTCAGACGGCCTTTTTTCGTTGTCAGCTAGACAAGATATACGAGATAGCAAGTCAAGCGCGAGACACTGATGAGGCTCGTCGAGCAATGGGAACGCATCTCTGCACCAGTAAGTATCTGGAAGGCCAATAGGACGAAGCGACTCACAAAAGTTGCTGTTCAATATCCAGAAAGTCATCGCCAACGTCCATGATGCCCAGGCTGTCTTTCAAGGAGCTTATCAATGCACTCATGCGATCAGAACTTGCTTGTGACACTTTCCGACGTTTGGATCGGTCTTGAGAATTCGTGTCTGGGGCATCGTAACTCAGAGACAAAGCCTCTATTGCCTCACGCAATTCTACATCCTCGAAGTTTGAGGGGTGCATACTCGTGCTGAGAGTTTTGGGTCTTGGATTGGCATTAACCTGCCGTAATGTCTGTGTTGCTCTCTTTTACAATGTCAGTGATGGATGGATACAATCGGGTATGATGCAACATACCCAGATGTCGGTTCCTTCAGGCATCTTTGAGTAAAACATCGAAGACTCATCTACAAGACTAGAAATCGCCAGGCGACCTAAAGATTTGTCTTCAACAGATGCGGCTGTGATAATGGCGAGAGCCAGGCAGTATTCGCGGCGAATTTCCTCTTCAGTAGAGTCTAGCATAGACGAGGCACTGATGCTTGTTGTTATTTGACCGCAAAGCAGGATCATGAGAGTGACAGCTTTTTTATGAACTGAAGCGCTAATGCCTCTTTTTTTCGACAACGCTCGCTCAATTCTTATAGTCACTTGAAGAACATGAAGCGAAGAAGCGGGGAATGCATGACCGTAACGAATCTGAACAGCCCGCATATCCCCTAGGGCATCAATCAGCCATACCGCATTCTCCGAGAAAGAGGTCACAGAATCGAAGGCCTCGTCTGTGGATAGAACAGGGTGGGCCACTACGTTGCAGAAGCTGATCAGTTGTTGTAAAGCCTGTGATATCCAATCAACGGAATATGTAAGTTGGTTGATTAAGGATGAATCTTTGTCAATATATTGGCTGATAGCGAGTTCGGGGGGCAGAGAAAGCGCCCTGAAACTTTCTTCCACAGAAGGTACCACTAAAGGATCCTGGAGTTGGTGTAGTGCATCTATCAGTTGCCTGTAAGCGGTTGTAAGTTCAACACACAGGGCAAACACTTACGGGAGGTGATGGTACGCAGATAAAAAAGAAATGCAGGAGCTACATCCCATAAACTCCAATTTTGTGCTATTATCAGCATCATATACTGCAACAGGCCTTCGATAGCATCGGTGAGTTCAAGGCACTGGGCGTGGCCAAGAAGTCTAAGCAGTTGAGGGAGAAGCCAAACCCACAATGGCTCTTGCCCTCGAAACATATACTCTTGGCCCTCAACTCTATGTTTGAGCACAGCAGGCGTTTCTTTGATAGAAAATTTGAGAAAGTTGATTGCTTTAAGGCCCTCTGTCCGCACTTGCGCCCGGTCAAGGAAAGGATCGTCTAGCCGGATGCCTTCCAGAACAGCTCTCGAATAAACGTAAATTAGCATGTGATTATGCTCGACCCGGTCTTCCGGCGTTTTCAAAAGTGTGGGATCATCTTTGACGCGTTGTATGATAGCAAAGAAGCCTTTGAGCTCACTATTCTCATCTGATTTGGAGGATTTTGTGGACGCCGAAATATTCTCCACGAGCTGTGCGGCTAAGGTTGATGGGGGAGGCCCAGCGGTCAAACCACCGGCCTGTTGGCCATGATCAGACAGAATAGCTTTGAGATGAAGATTGCCGGCCATGATGCATAGAGCATCGCGATGTCTGGATGAATATTTGGGCGCGACGTTGCACTGATGTCCAGGTGCGAAGGTAGGAAGGACGCGACTGGATGTGGGGGAAAACGCGAGGTCATGTGACCACGCACCACTTAATCTTGCGTGAGTAGAGGGCATTGCTTCGACGATTTCAGTTTACAACATTAATTATCTAAGGTGTCTACTCATGATAATAAAATGCTCAGAACATTCAGTACCATCCTGCTTATGGTCCCTCGGTGTTTTTCGCCAGCTACCATGCCAGACACTTGGTCTGGTTGTTGATCAAGCTTAACGTTCGTAACGCACACTAATCATATCGTGTGTTATCCCTACAAGAGCACAACTTAGTACTTGACATATTCAAACATCAGGGAACTTCTTACCTCCAAGTTTGACCGAGTATGTGATTTCTGCTGATCCATACACGGCTTCGATGGCGCCTTCTAGGCAGTAGTATCGATGTCTTCCCATACGTCCTATCCTCGCAGTTCTTTTGACTGCTTCGGGTATCTTCCTTAGGTCGAGCGACAGTGTTCCGATGTGCTGAGTGGAACTGTCAAGATGAACTGGGGCCTTGCCATCATTGTTGTTGCTATATATTTCGATCTCGGTTTGTGGCAAATGACCAACCGTCACTGGGAGATCACATTGGTACTCAATCCTTGAGGGTTTACCTTCTGGATACGACTCGCCCTGCTTAAGTCAGTAACAGTCTGCAGACTTGCTCGGATGCAAACACCTTCTGGATAAACCAACACATCTCTGAGACAACAGTTACTTGTTCCTTTTCAGACCAGAACCTACGATCTGTCAGTAATAGCGTTTTCAGCGAAGGTGTATACTTACGCCTCTCTGGGATTGTGCTTCATCATGTCGTATTTCGTCATCAAGCATGTTCCGTACGATCTTCTTGCAATTCGAGAGGCGACCTCTACTCGGGTTCCTGCAGGCTGGTATCGACTGAGCCCGTGCATGGCGGCACCCTTCACCACCGCTGTCCAGCCACTTTCTGGCTGAAGAACGTCCGTTCGACTTGAGATGGCATCCTTCACGCGGGACTTCAGATAGCGACTCTGGCCGAACCCTCCGACCAAAATCACAGCGGCAACGCCATCTCCCGCCATCTTGATTTGTTCCTTGATAAGACATAGAACATCCTTCATGATGGGCTCAAAGATTTTGGTCTTCATGTCATCTTGTGACATTGTATATCGATTTCGCTTCAGACCAAGACTGGGATCGACTTTGAGAGTCAAAGGTTCGCCTTTTGGAGTAAAGGTCTTTTTGAACTGTATCACTCTGAGCGGGCCAGTCTGAAAGTAACGCCTCTAATATGCTTACCGACTCAAACTCATTCAATGCCGGCACGAGTCTTTCATCTGACCAGTGCTTTTCACCATGTGTCTGTTTCAGATGTCGACGAAAGCGCATGTTTAGCATGGAGGATCCGCATTTCCCACCTGTGCCTTCTGTGACCTCTTTTACTTCAACTCTACCTATTTTTGTTACTTGATAAGAGATCAAGTCAACAGTACCGCCGCCTGCATCACAAACAACAAACTTCCGCCCCACTTGTAAAGTAGAAGGGCTGAGGGTCTTGAGTGTATATAATGCTGCCGCTTCCTGTGCACTTGTTAGCGCCTCAGCTTTTCCGACCTTGGACTCCTTGAAATACCGGTTCTGAGATGAGCTGGATTCTCTGGTTACCACAGAATCCTGCCATAGCTGCGGCCTGCTCCGTCGATTGTTTCGCTCTAGGTGACCAGATGGCTGGGACTGTCACGACGAAGTCCATAGGCGTTGACTTGACCACACTCGGACCCAGCCGTTTTTCGAGGACGCTGATAAAATGTGCGTGCAAACATGACAGGTAGACCTTGGTCAGTTCCTTTGCTGACTCTCCATCTTTGGTGACTTGGAGTTGATCATCTAACTTGCTACAAGGAGTGTTGGTCAAACAGAGCAGTTGAAGCGAGTAAAGAGCAAGACTAACAGTTTGAAGTATCTACTTCTTTTCGCCGATTCGGGTATTTGAAAGCCCCATTGCCATCCATTTGCGATTTTCCGGAGTTCAGTTGGTACCTTTGCGCTGCTCTTGGTCGAGTCAACTGCAGGCCATTCTGTCACGACATGTTGAACTTCAGGCTACTACGGTCAGCGGTCTCTACTTCAAAGCAAAGGCAACTTACGCGAGTTGTGTCAGCCCATGCGACACCTGAATATGTCGTTCCAAAATCAATGGAAACAACGATCCTGCGGTGGCCCATGACAAAAATATGCTTTCTCAAAAGGTCTGCTATAATTATTTCATAGCCATATTAACTATTTGTGGTGGAACGGTCAGGTATGGTCTTGTGATGTGTGAAGCATGGGCACTCCTCTCTGTCCAACAGCTCATTCGTGAAGCAGCTACCTGCCCCAGATTTCTTTCATGTCAACCCCCAATTGGATACAGTAAAGATCAAATAGACCACCGGAACATATTTCATCAGCACCCGATGAGTCTGTGAGGGACTTCAGACGTGGCCAGTCATCCATTCTGGTGCTTTCGGGCCTCATCATTGTGTGGGACTGAGTTTGTTTGGGCCTTGCTCATTCTTCACCGATCAGTCACAAAGCAGTGACCACCTTTCTGACCACTTACTTTGGCCTCCTTCGTGGCTTTGCATCGAGTGGGTTGGTGTGTTTTGTGCAGTGTGATCTTGGCATTGAACACCTAGACTGACCCATGCCAACTGGGCAGTGGAGTAAATGGCCGCCCAAGGCGAGACCGACTTTTTGATGTCGCACAGCTTAAAAGTAGCCAGTTACGTTAGGTGCCCATTAGCTGGCGCCCGATTAATTCAACGCATATATCCAATCACCAGGTGAGGCTGCGAGTCAGGACTTGCCCAAGCAGCCTTGATGTCAATTGGCGGTGCGATTGCAAAACGACCCAGCCATGCAGCATGTGGTGGCCCTGATCCATTCACATGCCAGCACTCAATCAGCAAGAGTTGAGGTTAATCGCTGGCATCTGACGAGTTGCAAATCCAACGCCAACGAGCTGTGCTTTCTTATTGAAAAGTTGGTTGATTGAAACTCGAAAATCAACAACTCTTTACCATGGATTCTCGTGGTAGACACCATGGCAGAGCTACAGAAAATGATATGACAGCAAGGAGATCATCTTCACGGGCGCCCAAATTTGAAGATAAGCTGGCTAGCGAGACCCATTTACGTCGATTCACTGAGAACGTATTGGACTCACGGCAGCAGGAGATTGAGAACCGAGAATCAGAAAAGGACCGACTTGCAGTACGGGTGGAAGCTCTCGAGAAGCAACTTGCAGGTACGCAACGACAGCTCGCCGAGGCTCAAGACCAAGTATTTCGTCTACAGCCTCGGCGAAAGGACATTACGGAGTCAGAGGCAAAGGATGGCTACAAAACTCTTGTTGGAAACGTCCAGCGTTGGGTCGAAAATCGTGCCGCAGGTGTGATTGAAGAGTTGGACGCAGGTCGCCTTAACAATAGAGCAGTGCCCCCAGGAGGGTCGCGGCTCGTCACTCTTTTGAAGGAGCAGTCAAGGCGATGTCTAACTGTTGGCCAATCTGATGAATTTCACATCATCGGGGCCATCATGAATTATCTCCACCTTACCCTATTTGCCAAACCGTTCTATTGTCCATTAGATGACAGCGAAGAGGATAGAACCTCAATGTGGATTGATGGAATCGAGAATACTATGTCCCGACTGCCAAGAGGTTTGCTTTCAACCCATCATTCACTGCATAAAACAAACGGCTAACAATTTCAAGATGTAGCCCACTGTCGGGAGTGGAGGAGTGAAACGTTGACGGCATTGACGAACCAAGCTATCTTCAAGACTCGGCGGCAACAACACCTCAATAATATCACCGACGATCTGACTTCCTTGGTCTCGGTCATCGCCCCAAGGACACCTCTTGCTGATCTTCATAGCTCTATTCGTCGAAGCATTGTAGAGCCAGCAGCAGATCTTGTCCATCAACTGCACTTGGCACCCAGTATATATTCACTGAAATGGACAGCACGTACAGCTGCGACGAGACTGGAGAATTACCAATGCTTGAACCTTGCGAATGGAGGCACGGTCCTTGATTTGACTGGAACCAAGCCAGCGTCACCAGCACGGCGCAGCGTCACTTACCTATTTGATGTAGCTCCTGGCTTATTCGTTGAGAGAATTGATGGTGGAAGAAAGCTCGGGATGAAAGCTGTCGTCAGGCCCACTGTGCTTATCGACAATGCAGAGGGAGGGATTCCCCAATCTCCAACGGTCATGAAATGGTTATGGGATAACACACCAGCTGCGCTGGGGCACAATCGGAGCGCATCGAGAGCAAGCTCAAGGAGTAAGTATATATGCATACGACGTTGCTCCAGACTCTGACGTGCTTTTAGGGCCAGCTGCATCCGTCGTATCGGCATCAGGCAGACAACGATATTAATTAGTCTGTATGCCATGAAATCAGGCTTTTGTACCGCACAGAAGTCAGCAAACGCAAACAACAACACTTGGACGGCGGGAGAGAGAATAAGGAGAGAGGCAACGCACAGGAACACTGATTACTGTATAAAGAGAGGATATCAATTTTGGGTATTGTAAGGAAATTGGGCTAGATTTGCATTTTTTATCGATACCATTGACCTCCACGAACTTCCTGAGTGACTATTACGGGTATACTGCGCACTCGACGGGGCCGAGGAGGCAAAGGAGGTGGCGGCGAGCCGGCATCTGAAGCAGGCCGTGGCTGAACAGTAACAGGAACTTGCAAAGCGTTTCCGAAGTACGGATAGTACGCCGACGACGGCCTTTGAGGCAGTGGTGGTGAAGAGAATGCGTGAGCGCGTGCTTGCAAAGGTCGCAAAAGCCGCTCGGGGGCGTTTGACACGGCGTTCCTGATAACGCGCTGACCTTGAAATCCCTGAAACTGGCTCTGCGTCGGTCTTGGGCTGGCTGGCTGACTAGGTGATACCGCCCTCCCTCGGGGAGTAGTTGTTCGCTTGATCTCGCTAACAGGGGGCTTGGGCTTCTTCGCGGGACTTGCGGACTTTCTTATAACTCTGGGCTTTTGTGATGCTCCGGCTATTGCGGTACCTGAGCTATGACCAGTGGCTGCTGGGATGAAGGGTCGGACACAGTTGATGATGTAGTCGTCGGTGACTCCCAACAATGTCGCATCGACGATGCCCGAGTTGATTCGATTGATATATTCCTCCTTGGGATCGCTATCAGTGATGTATCTGGGACTGATGTATACCAGGATATTCTGTTCCACGTGTGGTTTATGATTGATAGGCTTTCTAGGTCCATCTCCTGGTAGTGCTAGATGGCGAGCATGTGCTGGGCCACCATTGTTGACAATCCACGACACAGGCCGGCGGTACAAAGCTGCTTCGGCACGCCGTAGAATGACAGCCATGTATTTTTTTCTGTATGCGTCTTTGGAAACACCTTCGTTGACATCAAGTCGAGCCTCGTCTTGGGCATTGATTTCATAAACCAGTCCTTCCACCCAGTGGCCTTGAGCCTCGACGACATTTGCGTATCCACGCTCGTTTATCTGCCAGCGATGGTCGCACAGCTTCGCACAACCGATGAACCTGCTCCCAGGACATCTTCGCTTCATCTGCTGTAGGTGAAGATTGCTCCCGTAGGCAAAATAGTATTTGGTGATGGTCTGTCCGGTGTCGGCAGACGGGGCTCCATGTGGAGGTGCATTCATGTTGAACTGAACTGATGTGTCGGACGGGGGAAGCAGGCTCCGTCTATCCGATGGTATGGTCGAGGCGCACAGAGAATAACTTGACTTAGTATTTGGGATATGGGCAAGATTGGAGAATGTGATAGTGAGCTAACGACAATTAAGATGTGATGTGAATCGGCTCCCTCACATGAGAAAAACAATCATCGATCAAACAAACGACGTCCACGTTGTTTCTGCCAGAGCATAAACCGTCTTACGTACAGTAGTACAGTAGCTGGGCTCAATGGCTACCTAGCAATAGGCGGGCGGAGTGGACCTTGTCACATTGGGCAGCAAGTCAAGTGAGTCAGTTTCTCACATGGGGAGACGACAGCTCACGGCCAATTGCTGCAGACCACGTTCGGAGAGAGCGTCTTAGGCGAGGTCCTGCTGAATACCAATTGCCTGCCATTTGCTATTTCTCACGAGGTTGGTCGCTGGCTCCGTACCGTCCATGACCCCCCGGCCTCTCGGCATAAGCCCCCGTAACCCCCGGGGACCCACAACGGCAGCTTTGCTAAATCATACATCCGCACCGCCAATTCGAGGCCAGAAACGGTCAGGGCTTGTTGTCCGTACTTAATACACTGCGAGGCGACGCTCTCTCTCAGGTGTGACAATGATAGCTCATATTAGGCGAACGAGGGTTGCTGTCTGAAAGCTGAGAGCCAAACAACTGGTACCCTTACTGTACCTTGGGTCGTCAAGCCATTATATCCAAACATTTCCATCGAGGCAAAAGGCACGGAAAGACGATCCCCGCGGAGAGGACTTATACAAGAACCAAGGACAGCGTCTTGCACTACACATCTGCAAGGTCAGATCCGCCACCTTCGACCCAAAAACAAGCAAACTTGGCCAACTTTTTTCTTTTTCGAGTCCACCTTTGCATTATCTCTCCGTCGATCATGACAACACCAAAGCTCAGGCACTACAACTTTGGCGTCGAGATCGAAGCTGTCGTGAAGCCCTACGGTGGCGCGGATAGCTTCACCAATGTCGACTGGTACCGACAACTGGCCCAGAAGCTACGGAACCGTAACATTGAAGCTGTGCACGACGACTGTTCAAAGTACAGCAAGCACCCGGAATACTACGGTGGAAAGTGGTTTGTCACTAGAGATGGATCTCTCAAGAGAGAACGTCCCATGGGTATGTGGTTCGGCTCTACCCTCTAGGCTGCTTCGCTAACATGGGTATCCCAGTCTGCATGGAGGTCGTCTCTCCCCGTCTAGATACCAAACAACATGTCAGTGGCATCCTCGGCGACTTCTGGGAAGCCATGCGTGTGCACTTCAGTCCACAGCGCGATATCTCTTGCGGTGGCCATGTCCACGTCACTCCAGTCTCTGGCAAGAACAAGTTCTCTCTGAGAGGTCTGAAAAAGATTGCTTTCGCAACAACTGTCTACGAAGAATTCGTTGCAGCCGTTCTTCCCAGAATCCGTCGCGAAAACCAATACTGCCGCCCAAATAGCCAGAGCGAGGGTTCTGGTGTGCGCACCACGCTGCTGCAGTGGGGGAAGTGCAAAAGCACGTTGATCAGAATTGCGGCAGAGATCAGATCAACGACTTCAGAAGAGCAGTTATGCCACTACATGCAGGGGAACCGATACGTGCTGTGGAACTTTCAGAATATCTACCCAAGCCCCAAGACCGGGAAATGCACTGGCACGGTTGAATTCCGCGGCGGTAACCAATTCTTGAGCACAAAAGGGACACTTGCCTGGGTAGCATTCGTAATGGGTTTCATCACGCTGGCTCTGGAGGAGGTGAGTGTTATAAATGATGATCCTAGACTGAACTCCTTCTGACAGTTATCACAGGATCTGCTCCATAGCTTTACTACTTTCACTACTTCAAACAGTCCAAAGTTTCAAGAACGCCTTGAAGATTGGTGGAAACGCATCAGACAGGCGGCCAGAAAATCCAAGCTTGGTCGATATTTGCCCGAACAGTACGCAGAAATGCACACAAGATAATTGCATGGCCTGAATCTCTCTCGGCCTACTAGAACGACGACAGACTTGCCCCGTGGCCTATCGAGGCTGGCTGAGGCACATGTTCATTGGTTTTTCATAATATTGTATCTTTGGGATCGGGATGGTTTTATCATTGAAATCGGCATGATTACTGGCGTTTGGGCAGGAGCATAGTTAGGAGCATACAGCAGCCATCAAATAAGAAATGACTACAAACACAACGTCCATTCCATATATCAACAACGAAGACTGGGTTCAATTCATATTCCTGCTTAGCGGATAGATTGACACACAAAATTGATCCGTAAAATAATAACGCCGGAATTCATTACATCATGGTATTCAATATCAATCATGAGTCTCCCTCCTCCTTCGCTTCAGCCTCCTCGAACTGCACAAGCACTGTACCTGCTTTGCAGATATCCTAGGCAACGTTAGAAATACAGGATGCAGTGATAGGCCAAGGGAACTTACGCCTTCTTTATGAGCGAGCTTCTTGATCACACCGTCCTGCGGCGATCGAATAATAGTTTCCATCTTCATTGATTCAATTCTGTGAGGTTGTTAGCATGTTTCAAAGAACATTCAGACGAGAAAACCCACACTACAAGAGGTGCCCCCTTTTGCACGGTCTGACCCTCAACTACCTCGTTCTTCAAGATCTTGCAGGGCATTGGTGCCGCGACAGAAGCACTTGATTCTTTGAGACCGAGGGCTTTCTCGTACCACTTGGGTGGCAGAAGGACAAGATCCGTCTTCACGCCATGTTGGAACACGGTAACCTTGGTGTCGTTATCTGTGTGTTGAGGTACTATTGAAGACTGGATTCGTTCCAGGGGGAAGTACGACTCGAGTTTCATGACCTCGCCCTCAGGCTCTGGCTGACAGGCAATATTTGTGAATACCTGGGGTGTCTCGTCCCCCTTTCGAGAGACAGTAACATTGTATAGGTTGTGGCCTGCCTGTGTCACACTGGCCTCCACAACCTCGCCCTCCTCCTGGCTGTACCCATCTAGGATCTTGAAAGACAGCTTTCGCTCACCAATACTGTTGGTCTCGCCGAAGCCAAGTGTGAGACCCTGAGGCCCAGAGTTTTGGACTTCAAAGCTTACCATACCAAGAGCCGCTTGTGCAACGACTTCATTCTTGATGTGTCGAGGCTTGAAGAGTTCCTCGCGCCATTTGTCGATGAAGCCTGTCTCCACGTCACCAGCCACGAATGCGTCAGTCTCACAAAGTCGCTTGAGAAATTCGATATTTGTAGCAATGCCGACAATCTCGTAGGATCGTAGAACGCTCTCCATTTTGGCAATAGCACGCTCCCTTGTATCGCCTCGTACGATAAGCTTAGCGATCATGCCATCGTACGCCTCAGAGATGGTGTTTCCAGAACGGAAACCCCAATCCAGACGAACATCCTCGTTCTGCAATTCAGTGGGAAGGTAAGCTCTCACTAGCTTGCCGGAGTCAGGAATGAAGCCCTTCTCAGGATTTTCGGCGTAAATTCGTGCTTCAATGGCGGCTCCTCTCTCGTTCATCTGAGTTTCCACCTCTTCCTGAGATAGAGGAAGCTTCTCGCCTGCGGCGACTCTAAATTGCCATTCCACCAAATCTAGGCCAGTGACCATTTCGGTAACAGGATGTTCGACTTGAAGTCGAGTGTTCATTTCCATAAAGTAGAACTTGTTGGTGTCCTTGTCGAGGATAAACTCAACAGTGCCAGCGCCGACGTAACCTACAGCCGAGGCTGCTTTTCGGGCCTTATCCCAAAGGTCATGTCGTGTTGCCGCATCGAGATCGGGGGCTGGAGATTCCTCGAGGATTTTCTGATGTCGACGTTGGATACTGCAATCTCGCTCGCCTAGAGCGACGGTGTTGCCCCATTTGTCGGCAAAAACCTGCACCTCGACATGTCTTGGGCGAATGATGTACTTTTCCACTAGCATAACCTCACCTCCTTCACCAAAGGAGGCCTTGGCCTCGGCGCGCGCACTTCTGAGTTGTGTCAAGAACTCATCCTCAGTCAGGACGATTCGCATTCCTTTGCCTCCTCCACCTCGTACACTTTTCAAGAGCACGGGGAATGAGACCTTCTTGGCATGCTCAAGTAACTCTTGTTCGCCTTGATCTGTGCCATGATAACCTGGAACGCAGGGGACATTGGCAGCTGTCATGATCTCCTTACTACGAGCTTTGTGTCCCATATCGGCCATAGCAGTTGCGGGTGGTCCGACAAACACAATGCCCTCCTCTTCACAACGCTCCACAAACTTGGAATTTTCAGACAAGAACCCATAGCCGGGGTGGAGCGCCTGAATGCCGTTCTTTTTAGCCAAAGCAATAATCTTCTCGCCGTCTAAATAAGCATTCGCAGGGCCCAGAGCCAAAGACTGGAATCCCGAAGATGCATGCCAAGAGCCAGCATCAACATCAGTGTAGACAGTGGTGGCCCGAATGCCTAGGCGCTCAGCGGTCCGGTTGATACGGATTGCAATCTCACCACGGTTGGCGATAAGAACCGAGTTGATTGGCGTGTGCTTTGGTGTGGATGATGAAGATGCTACTGAGGATGTGGAGGCGCTGGAAGGAGTAGTTGTAGAAAGAAACCGAGGGAGAGGCTTCAAAGGAAGACGACGGTTTGCGCGAAGTGTGGAACGCATGATGGGCGATGAGGTTCCAAGAGCACCCAATTTGAAGCCAAAGAGCAGTATGTAACTTGACAAAACTCCAGAAAGAAGCTCAGAGGCATAAATAAGAACAGAGCCTGTTTGCAAAAATCTACCTCGGAAGATGACCCTTGCTTGTAATGCCGTGAATGTGCTATGCCGTCGGCTCTGAAGGTTCAGGCGGTTCAAGCCCGGCAAGCGCAGCCGTGTCCGTGAGGAACCGCCAGTAGCCGGTAACTGACACTTTCCTTCCCCAGACGGAGATTTAGAAACTCTAGACTACCTAACTCTGGGGAAAGGACCTCCGTCCTTTACGTCATCGCTGTAATGACTAAGCCTCAGGGAGACGGCAGACTCGCGGAATGCGAATGGACCGTGCAGCAAAGCTGTTTGGAGGAGCTCCTGCAGAGCCGCTATCTCGACATCATCAACCATAACCACCAGACAGTTCAATCGCTATTATGGAACAAATACCACTCAATTCCGAAGCCTCTGTGGGTGATACCCACAAGCAGACAACCGCGACACTTCCTCCGGACGTCGTCCAGTGTCTGGACAATGCTCGCTTTGTACTATCTACCCCTCCCCCGCGCTGCTGAGAATCCCTTCAACGGCCGATCAACTCCCGATCAATCACTTACAATTGCTATAGCTTCATCTAGCGACATGCACAGATAACGTACCGCACGTGTCCCTTATGAACTATACCTATCTCCCATCCTCGCCTTTCTCCGACTACCCGGTCATTGTCATGACAACAAATCCAGCTTCGCGAAAGACTACCAACCTGATTGCCAATCCCAACGTATCACTACTTGTTCACGACTGTATGTATCTTTGTCTTGGGTATACCGGGATACTTACCAACAATTTAGGGGTTTCTCACCGTCCGCCTACCCACAACCGCCGACCTTCTGGTGGTTCCCCCGGTCCCGAACACCGCTCAAGCCTTGCTTCACTTCTGTTAAACCTCAATACCTCAGCTCTTTCTAGCATCAGCGCGACCATAGGCGGCGCCGCTCGTATGGTACCTAGCGGAACAGAGGAAGAGAAGTACTATCGCGAGCAGCATCTCGAGAACAACACTTTCGACGAGTCCACTAGTCAGTCGTTCCAACGCGACAACGAGCCTGTCGAGGATGGAGGCCGAAACTGCTTTGTAGCTGGAGAGGAGGTCAGAGTTGTGACCGTAGATATCAAGGACGTGCGCATCAGTGACTGGAAGGGCACTGTAAGAGACTGGTCAATCGTCCCCGAAGGGAACATGGTCAACGGAAACTAGTAGATGGGCGTATCGCAAACTCTTTAAGAGATTTTAATAGTACGTCAATGATAGATAGTTATTAGGCGCTTTCATCGGCAACCTCAATTTGAAAGACTCGTTTTATTTTATGATTGACCACTCGGCTCGCGATATTACTGGCGAGAACCGTTAAACTCCCGCTCAAACAAGTATTTTGCAGAACGAAACCGCGAAGCGCATAGTCCGTATGCAGTCATGTACGGCCTATACAACCCTCATGTTGCCAAAGAGACCATGCCATTATAACCACGCCCGTAATTGATTTACCCACTAACGCCGATGCACAGACAGATGTTCAAAAGGTTGCATAGACTCCAAAATAGTAGTTAACATGAAACCACTTTGGTTCGTTTACTTTTCCGGTAGAAATGGATTAGCGAGCATATTATCGCGCCCATTCGACGACTTCAAGGGCCATCATTACCAAAACGAGGGTAGAAGGAAGGATCCTACAGAGATTAGCGTAATTCTAGATTGCAGCGAGGGTCAAGATCAACTACTTACCAGATGACATAGCTCTGGAATAAGATTCTGCCCATTGTCTTCTCAAAGACACTGTTGATTTGACAGATTTGCGCAAGCTGGAGCGCGCTGGGGGCTCCAGTGAGCAAGAAACAAACGATGACAAAGATGGGATCATCAAGAATGCTAACATTCACATATTTGGCCATGAGTGCAAGCATGGGTGCCATGATGGCAGTAGGGAGGACCATACGACAAAGAAGCGAAGCAACGAGAAGCTTGGTACCCATGCGCTCTTCCTCAGGGTCCAAAGCCTCATCCTTGGCCATAGTGTTGCGAGCAAGATTAGCGCCAAGTACGACCAGGATCAATGGCACAGCGACGTTTCCACTGGAGCGAATAGCATTGGTGACACTGTTCTGGACAAAAGAACCCTCTTCAAAGAAAAGTCGCTGAAGGTCTGGGATGGAAGCAACGAGGACAGCGATCAGCATAGCCCACAGAGGAGGATTCATGAATTCCCAGATGAACGTGTTGATCTTTCCACCCACACGCTTCGTGAACTTCAAGAAAGATTTCACTGGAGCGGGGGACTTCTGGTACCAGCTGGTGAGAGTCTTGGAAGTCGCCTTCTGGAGACGGATGAATGGCGACTTGATAGCAGACTTGGTTCGCTCCGCAACACCGGCTGGCTCTTCCTCGTCTTCCATTGACGGGACACGAGGGAAAGAGTCCATGCTTCCGTGATTGCCATTGAGAGGTGCAACGATTTCTGGCTGTCCTTTGTGGTTCAGATTGTTCTTCTTTGGCAGATCATCATCGCTAGAAACTGCCAACGATACCCTAGAAGTGCTCGCAACCGGTGTGCGACCAGCAGGATCATAGTGTTGGGAATCGATGCTATGGTGGTCTCCTTCATCTTCCGTCTCCCCATCAAGACCTTCGATCAAGGCTGCGGTCTCGTGCTCATCGTCGGCCTCGTCCCGATAGCGTTGGCCTTCCTCTGCGATTTCTTCGCGGTACTCGGGGTATGCCTCCTTGGGGGCTAGGAGAACGTGGTAGCCCCAACTCCAGCGGACGAGCTGACCAAGTTGCTGGAAGATAAGGAGGTAAAGAATACCTCGCGCGCCAACCTCGTCGTCATTGTCTCCCGGGATCTTGTCCCAGTGCAGCCCCTTCAAAGTTTGAGAGAGCGAGAGGACAAGTGAAATAGGCAACGAGTTCGAGTTTCCGAAAACACCCATGGCTGTGACGAAATTGGACGCTCGCCTATTGAATCGGAAAAGCTTTGCGACAATGTAGGATACGACCCATGAGACGAACGTTTGGACGACGAAAATGAGGGGGATGATGGCGAGATCTGAAAGCTTCTCAGCATTAAGCTGGGAGGCAAGCTTCGTAAAGACTACGAATCCGCTATTAGTATGATACATATCCATTGATCCTTGGGTGACTTACTCAGGCATGGCGTAAATAGCATCACATTGAGATTGGCCAA
This sequence comes from Fusarium heterosporum, assembly GCA_013396295.1. Classification (NCBI taxonomy): domain Eukaryota; kingdom Fungi; phylum Ascomycota; class Sordariomycetes; order Hypocreales; family Nectriaceae; genus Fusarium; species Fusarium heterosporum. Next base: position 34,694 of record JAAGWQ010000096.1, on the reverse strand, counting down.
GAACTTCTGCTTTTCGGCATCGAAGTGACCAAGCCGGGCGACGATGTAGCCAGGTAGACTAACACATACTACTTCAAGAACAGCCTCGAATACCAGAAGGGTCAGGTGCCCTATCGATGGATGCGAATCATGAGTGTTGGCGAGCGTTTGTAATGGCAACTCATATGCATCTTGTGCAAGCTGCGTCAGCCGAAACGACGGAACGGAGAAAGACTGCCAAGAAGCCATCAAATATCTAAAGGACTTGTTGCTGTTGTCGTTGTAGAGAAGAAAATCAAGGATCGGCGCGAATCGGAGAATTCTCGACGCTTATATCTCTGAGCGCGCGTATGTGTAGGCGAGACTGAAAAGAATGAAGGCTTTTGTCAAGAGCGGGCGCTCAAAAGATCCACCAACAAAAGGCAGGATCGATATGTTGGAAAAGAATCCTCGTCAGTTGCTTTAGTTGACTGGGGAGCTGGAAGATGTGAAGAAAGAATGGAAGTCAAATCCTCAAGATAGCGAAATCAAATCTTAAAGAGTACAGCGTGGGTGGGTTCCATTCTTTTCTAAGGAGTACGTAGAGCAAGTTACAGGCGGGTGTCGATGCACGTCCCCTTGATCGATTGATAAACTTGAGCTAGCAGGCCGGGAGCTGGGCTATGACCAGCCCCGTCAGACTGCCTTGTTTAGGCTACATGAAACTATTTGAGCACCCCCAACCCGGGCCTTCAGCTCCTTGGGGAACTGTCGCTACCATGACGATTCACCGTATTGCTGTCACTGGTCACTGGGTAGTGCCACCACTCCGGCAGTGCACCCGCGTTCTGAATGAGGTAACCAACCATGCCACAACTTGGATAAAGGAGTTGGCCATTGAGACCTTTCCATGTGTGTCGCCGGCCGGCTAGTGGCGTCAGGGCCTGGTATCACTAAACGCAAGGGTTTGGGAGGTCGATAGGTTGTCATCGGTGCAAGCTTCCATTGAGGTCCTCCAGAAACAGTTTTGTCGGGCCACGTCGTCAAACAACCACAAATATGCCTCCTTTGTATCATCGATCAATCAAACAGATCGCCAATGGCCCTGTGATGTGATACAGCACGTAGCAGTGGGAACGGTTTGAAGCGATCAAAATCGCAGGTCCTATCGTCAGACGTCTCAAGTTATTCAAGGTTCCATTCGCAGGGGTCGATTAAGGAGCGATCTTCCGGCGCAACGCTTGATTGCATTGGGATTTAGAGTGTGCCGCCAGTCTTTCGTCATGGTTGTGTCTGGGCACGTTGCTTATCTCTCCACCCTTAGAGGCTGAAGTTCTCAAGCCTCCGTGATCGCCCCTAAAAAGGTACAAGGACTACAAATAACATTGGATAGCGAGGCTGTGCATAGGTGATCGTATGGGGTAATTGGATAGTTGTGGTCCAACTGATATCAGTGGCAAAAGTCTATCGTCGTGTCACGCGACGATCTTCAATATGAAGCATGAGGATGCAGCATACTACGTAGCCATACATAATACCTTAAATGTTCCATCCATACGGATAGTCCCCAGGGTGCCATAAGAACTGACGGCTTTAGACTAAATGACAGAAAACTTTTGGCAATTTTAGTCTAAAATAAAGTCATAACTTACCTAACCTTTATTTACGCCCCGTTCCAACAGTCAAATCTTCTGGCACCCTGTAGACAGTACTCAATACTGAAGCACCTGCTGGCGCAGTAGTTTTCAGATGTGCCTCATTTCCGTTGATCTGATAACTCTTTCCCAACGTCGTTCATCATCATGATAGGTGAGTTAGCAATGGTTCCTAAATCGGTACAAGCCGGTAAGGGGCTCTGGGGTAGACCAAGTTGTTCAATTATGATATCGCGTAAATAGAAACTGGATGCTTTTAGAAACTATTGTCCATGAACTTCAGGGTCTATGATATGTACCTAGCTGTGGATAGGTAGTTTTGTTTCAGGGCTGTATCTAGAACTATGTAACCATGGCCAGCATTTCTCCCTTGATATCACTACCCTAATATCTAAGATGGGGTTCGTGTCATGAGAGTTTCGAAGTTTGCCTCAAACGCGTGGTTTCCGTTACTAACTTTAGAGTTTAGTATGACCTGCATGGATCGCCGTGTCAAACATGGCAAAGGGGCGGATTGCAGTTGTGTTGAAGACACAATAGAGTTTCAAAACATTACCACCCATGATCCATCCCGCAACAGCCACATGTTGAAACAGTGTGGATGTGAGGAAATGTTTATCGGGTAACGCGAAACCCTCTTTATAACAAACGTATAATTCAAGTCATATCCTGCAGGCGAGGTTAAAAGCTTGGTTCTGATGAGGATAATAATGACAAGCCCCAATTAGCGCATTTTGTTTCCACCCGCCTATTCTTACATGTACTGGTGAAAACCACCGAAACGTGTTTATGTATGAAAGCAGCCTGTGCGACGATTGACTGGGTCACTGACGTTTTGTTTCCGCAACCAGCCATTATTACAATAATGTTCTTCTTATTCACTCTCAACTAAGACTAGATGGCTTTGAATGTGAACAAGGAAGGTATCCAGTGCGTGACGTATTCGTTGGGTTGTCTTACATATACTACATGTAACCTAATTCCAGAATATCAAGCCTCAGATTTCAGTGCAGCCGTATATAGGTATTGAGGCTGTCGTTTTGTTTCAGATACCTCATGTATCTGTCTATCAACGAAAATCTTTACGTGTCAGTGCCCACTTCAACGTGCAAAACGAGTGAGGTGCCCAATCGGTCTGGGGTCAAGTGGATGACGGAAGCACCCCCGGTGCCCAAGTTGATATGAATTCACTCATTGGATAGTGGAGTTGGTATCCCAAGATTTCAAGTTAAGTGCGCAGAGACAAAGCATTAATGTTGACGACAGCGCCCGAAATATCGCTTACTTTATACACACTTACAATGTCCGTATATGTCTGGGTATTTATGTCGCCTCAGACGATATCAGTCCCCACTTCGAATCAAGGCTTACATGACCGCATTAACGTCATCGGTGACAGCTCCCCATCGACGATGGCGTCGCAAATTTCCCAAAATCAAGGACGAACTTGCGCGGAGCCTTGAAAGCAACTGTTCGTTTTGTTGATAGTGCATATTTGTTCTTCTATAGAATATTTTCCGCACAGACTATCGATTGTAATTGGAGGCCTAACATTGCCAGTAGAACATAAAAATGTTGTCATCATGACACTGCCAGGCTTGTATCCCTTTTGCCAGAATCCCGTCCTCGCCCATGATGGAGCTTTTCCTTTGGTGACGTTTGCGCATTCAAGGTTGTCCTGCAATCCATGAATTCACCGTATTGGATGGAATGTAGCTTTGTGATGCCCACCGCGGGGAATTCCTTCTTGCTATAGTGGCCCCCGACGGGCTGGGCGGACTGGGTTAACCCCCTGAAGACATGGTCCTAGGGGCATAGACGACAGCCTGGAAGAGCGCTAATATGTGCCGCCGTGCCACAACCTGGACCTGGAGGACCTGTTTTCGCTTGTCCAAACCACCACCTCAGCGTTCCATCCAAAACTATTACCAACATCTTCAGCCTCATCTCAGTTTTCTTCTTTCTTTTTACAGTCACCTACTAGTGCTTCTTGATCTCTTATCTCGCACCCTTTCCTGCGTAGATAGGCTACCTACCGGTTTATACAACCCATTGGCACTTTCTTCCGTCATCTCATAGTTCGCTCGTGCAAGCGTTTGACCCCGCACCGACCGTTTGCACCTTGCTCAATTCTATGTATATGATGAGTTAGTAGCTCAATCAATTCTACACGTTTTCCCCCCTCCTGCTCACCAGGTTCAGACGTTTCTCACGGTACGTATTCAATAATGCACTATGATGCTGGCAGCTCCTGTTACATTATTTGAGAAGTTGTTTATTCTAAGTTCAACTTTTGTTCCAGTTCCCGAATAAGCTTCCAGACGATTCTGGACAAGTCCCCTCAATATCGTCTTTACTGTCGTGTGAACCTCCATCGCTGGGCTGCCCTTTCCAGGCTGGTAATCACCTTACGGAAAGATCCGTTTTACTTCTATTTCGGCTCGCGCGCCCTCGATCGCTACGTATCCATTCCCACCAAACAACAAAATTATAAGATTTGTTCGAGATTGCCGATTTAATACCAACGTTATCAGGACGAAGCGCCTCCTTAAGCTTATTCGTCGTCGCTGGGCTTTTGTTGCCTTCCCCAACTGCGAGGGGCCCCAGTCGTTGAGCCGTACTAGAGTTCTAAAAGCCTAGACCGCCCGCTTCTTGACTCCATTTAGCTCTGAAAGAATCGCACCATCATCTGCTTCCCCTCCATCACTCCTTCTTGTACCCGTCTAATCGATCGTGGCCCGTCTCTCGATCGACAACTCCCCGTGGTCTTGTCAGAATATCGGTCGTTTTTCCACGCCGCATCAAATTTTCTGTTGAGAATCTTCCCCTCTAGCAACTTCCAATCGATATTATCCAACAACAAAACTTTTTCCAACCATATCTTACCGTGCTGTCTTCAGCACTCTATACCCTCCAATGTCCACCTCCGACTCGATTCCGGCCACGCCGGAAGAATGGAAGGACTTATCGACGCCTGGGTCTCCAGGTTCTGAAGACTCGTCAGAACCTAGCACGCCGCTCGAATCTCCAGGACAAGATAGTCCTAACGAGATTCCTCGACGAATTCCATCTTTACGCTCCGTCTCTGATCCCCGCAATATGAATCCAAACTCGACTGCTATGGGTGTTCTGGGCTCGGCTAGACGGCCTGTACAAACAACCTCCAGTTTTTCTGGAAACAGTACTGCCTCAGTGGAAAATAGCATCATGGCCAAGGCCCGGGCATTGCATCAACAACGGATGGGGAAGGGCATGTCACCGGCTGGTAACTTAGCATCGCCTTCTGGACAATCGTCAACATCCAGCGGATCGAATGGTTTCCCTGGCAACTTGCGACCCCTAAATATGCCACGACCACATCCTCCTCATGTAAACTCAGCACCTGCGATATCAAAACCCTCTCTCAGCCAGAGAAGGGCCGGTATGAATGGCATGTCGTTAACCGGCATGAATGGGCCGAGCCCTACCACGGCCACGGGCAAGAAGCCCCGCCCTTCTATGAAGCTATCAGATATTACAGGGGACGTATCCGGCGGCCAACAGTCGAACGCATCAGGAGGCGGTCAAGGGTCGAAGATGGATGATTTCAAGAAATACATCGACACGGAGAAGGGATGGGTGACTTTCGATGGCGCTGCTACAATCACACGGACAGGTGTTAACTTTGCTAATGGACAGACCTTCAGCATATCGCTTGACGAAGTGGAAGTTTTGGCGGAATTAGGCAAGGGAAATTATGGAACGGTTCACAAGGTCAGGCACGCCAAGAGGAGAGCTCCTCGGTTCGGTTCAGGTCTTTCAGGAAAGCCTCTGCCCATCCAGTATTCACAGTCTGACCCTTCCCCTGTGAGACCAACGGAAAATTCCACTGAGGGTCAATCAGACCCTGGCGACGGTACCACAGGCATGATCATGGCAATGAAAGAAATGCGACTCGAGCTCGACGATGCCAAATTCACGACTATTCTAAAAGAGCTTGTCATTCTACACGAATGTGTCTCGCCATATATCATCGACTTCTACGGTGCCTTCTTCCAAGAGGGCGCTGTTTACATGTGTATCGAGTACATGGATGGTGGTTCCATTGACAAATTGTACACTGGCGGAATACCCGAGAACGTTCTGCGGAAGATCACATACTCAACAGTGATGGGTCTCAAATCGTTGAAAGAGGAACATAGCATCATTCACCGCGATGTCAAGCCAACAAATATTTTGGTTAACACACGAGGCCAAGTCAAAATTTGCGACTTCGGTGTCAGTGGTAACCTGGTCGCCAGTATAGCCCGGACCAACATCGGCTGCCAGAGCTACATGGCACCAGAGAGAATCTCTGGTGGCGGGTTCGCACAAGCGGGTAACTCTGATGGATCATACAGTGTTCAAAGTGACGTCTGGAGCCTGGGTCTGACTGTCATCGAGTGTGCTAAAGGTGCATATCCTTACCCACCTGAGGTGTCTTCTACCATCTTCAGCCAACTGAGTGTAAGTCAGCTCGATGCTTTGTTCATTAGAAAGTTGCAGGTTACTAACACGGTGTAGGCTATTGTTGAGGGCGAACCGCCCGCGATGCCTGAAGATACTTACTCGGATGCAGCCAAGGATTTTGTTCAAAGCTGCCTTCATAAAATTCCTGCGAAACGGCCTACTTACGCAATGTTGCTGAAGCATCCTTGGCTTGTTGAATTTACGAAGCCCCAGACTATCACTGAAGAAGCTGAAGAAGGCGAAGAAGCCGACAAGGTCGCGGAAGCCGTTGGTAAAATCGATTTGAACTCAGCAACCGACGATGCTGAAGTGGCGGAATGGGTTAAAGGCGTACTACGGTTGGAAAAGGAAGGTCTTATGGCCAGCGGGCCCGCAAGGCCAGCACTACACACTGCGCCGCTTGACAGTGTCAGCCCTCTTTCAAGCCCCAGCGTTGCGTAAGACAGTCGAAACTCTAGGGTGAACAAGTTCGGCCTTTTTTCTTTCTTGGGGAAAAGTGGATACGGCGACCAGTCAACAGAGCAGGTATCTAGTTGGCTACGGAATTATGAATTTCACAGGCATCTGCTCAATTGATGCAATAGGTACCATCGATGTGTCGTGTCATCCTATCGCGGATCCAGCACTGCAAGTTTATGGCCTTCGGTATGGGCTGGTTCAATCGATGTGGCTACCGTTATCCACTCTAAATTTCTTGGAGAAAACTCCTGTACACGCTTTGGGATGCTTTTAGACGAATATGGAAACGGATCTTGGCATTGATTTCAGTAAGGCTCGGGTGGGCGAATTGGACCAGGTTCGTGTCAGGGCGGTATATTTGGTTATGCATATGTGTAAACGAAAGATCGGAACGAGACACGATAAAAAGATGACTTTGGAGGCAACTTCAGGCTTCGATCGTTTAACGAGAGCATAAGAGAGGGAGGACGAGCTGTGCATTAGAGATAACGAACAAGCGTAACGCAAGTATGGTATTTGTATGACCAAAGTTCAAACGCTACATCTCGGAACTTTCGGTACGCCACGAATGGTGACGTTGATATGGGTATATAAGAAACGTCTTGGCGAAGTTGCTCGATTGCAAAAGTAGACATTCGCTTTGGGGCTACGCCGTTGGAACTAAACTATATGATATTTGTGTAGTACCATGTCAGTGGAAAGAATACTGGTTACTTCATAGATGAACTGCAAACATTCGAGTCAAGTCGTATGTTGTTGTAATATCATATATTCATAAATAACTATTAAGCAGTCGATAAGGCATGGTTCCCATAAATCTCGCCCATAACTTGTCGAATACTTCCCCATTACTCTCAAAACTCATGCTTATCGCCACATTACATCGCGTGTGTGCAAATCCATCAAAAGTGACCGCTGAGCGATTGTAGATCGAATATAAACAGACAAATTATGTGGTGTTGTCAAAAAAGCAAATCGTGCAGCTCGCCGTATGTGGTGCACTGCGGCTCTTCGGTCCACAAGCGATTGAGTTCTTACGAACCAATTCAAATTCGCCCCGGGCCTCATTAACGCCTCGCCAACGCCAAAACGCTCGCTCAGCCATTGCCTTTCAAGGGTAGTTTTCGGGGAATGATTTAGGAGTAGTCGTCCTTGACACGGCGACCTTCGTAGCCTCCACCGTTGGTGCTGCGAACACTGCGTCTACGGCGCCACGAGCGGCCACTGTAACCTCCACTGGCGGTCTTGTCGCTGCGCATGCCAAGGCAGAAGAGAATGGAAGCAATAAGCAGAAGGGCCCATGATGCCCACGCGAAACCAAATGCATAGCGGCCGATAGAGGCAGAGCGGCCGTCACGCTGGAAGGCGTTGCGAGCGAGAACCCAGGTAGCACTAAGTACATATGTTAGCATCAACTGCATTATCTGGGAAAGGAAGAAAAAAAACATACGTCATAAGGGACATGGCAACGGAGGAGCAGAACAGGGCGAACATGGAGATGAAGCCAGAAATGCCGGCGCCGAGGCGGCCGCAGCATGCAATGAAACCAGTGAAGAAGGCAATGGTTTCGAAGAAGAGGGTGATCAGGATGAAGACCCAGCCGAAGCGCCACAAGAAGAATTGTCTGTTAGAGGTGGTGTCACCAGCGCGACCGCCGACGAGGGAGCTGGGCGCATTGCGAGGGTTGGAGTTCCAGGCCCGACCGATGACAGGAGCAGCGCGAGCGCCATCACAGTCCTTGTTGCCGGCACCACAGGTGTAAAAGAAGTTCCACTGGGTGATTTCGCGGGCTCCTGAGATGCCACCCGTGTCGGCACGGAGGAAGTAGGTCTTGTCAAAGGGCGTGGTTGAGGTCAGGCCTGACAAGATGATGAACCAGAGGAAGAGAAGGGAGACAGCAATAAGAATCAGGCCGGCAAGGCCAAGAGGAGCGTCTGGAGATTGGCGGTTAGCTGATGATACGGTTGTTGCGACGCGATGCGACTAAGGGAGTGCCTGTTTTCGGGATCGAGTTTCATGGGTTTTGATAGAACTTACTCTTCGCCATGACAGTATCTGGTGATTAAGGCAGGAAATGTTGTCAAGTTTCAATCAAAATAGTATGTAGTCACAATGAAAACCGATGTTTTCTGCAAGCAGTGTCAAGGTGACCAGGTTGTAAAGTATTAATTTGCCGGATGGGGCTCGGGAATTGTATGTCGTCACGCCAGGATCACCGCCAAGGAAGCAAAGCGAAGCTGCAGGCAAAAGCTAAAAGGCCGCTAGAGGGATTGTGCGTGTTATATGACCAGGGTCAAAGGGTTTTTGGAGATGTTGGACGATGGGGGAAAGGTTGTTATTATTATACAAGTCAAGCAGAGGAGAGGAGGTAACCAGGAGAGAAAGGAGGATGGAGTTGAAGGAGACTGACGATCCTTATGAACCTTGTCAAGCTGGGAGGGGATTCTTGTTTTTGTTTCTGGAGCTTTTTTACTCATTAGTTAGCGTCTAGCCCAGTCTAGGGGTGATGTGATGGACCATCGGTGTGGAGACGAGATCAGAGTTGTCTTGTGCGACCAAGACTGAGTGAGACTGAGACCGAGACCAAGACCAAGACTCTGGTGTTGACGAATTCTGTTTTATTTCTTCTCCCTTTGATTGAGGCAACACAGACACAGGCACTTTGAAGTAAATGAGAAGAAACGACTTTATTTGAGAGGGAAAGGGAGTAAGCAGATGAGCTGTGACGCCCTCTCAATGTGTAGTCCAGGGCATCACAGTCTGAATCACACTAAAAAAGAGCCAGCTCACAGTAGGGACATTTGATGCTGAGATGATGCCCTTCACTCTAGTGTACCTTGTAACAACAGGGCCTAGCCTACAATCGTGGACGCCTCTAAGGTCCTTTAGCGTGCTCCGTAGGTAGCTGGCAATTAGGTGGGAAATGTCCCGAGGCCACTACAGCTGCCGTCATGACGACACTGGACGGCTAAGGGAAGTACCATAACATGTTACCCAATGGAGAAAAGGATGCCCAAGCAACCATTTGGTCACTCTTGGCGCTTCTCTGATGTCATGGCACTCGAATGGATATCCATGATGCCCTGGAGATCGGGCACGGGTCGATTCGCTAAAGTTATGTGATATATTCTGCCAAGACATACAGTCATTGAATTGGATTGAAACTAATGTCTCCTGACGGAGCTTCCCTCGCATGGCATGTTACACATAACAATCACTTTCAGCTGGGCTGGTCCTGGGTCCAAGGCCGTGCACAAAAGTTATCCCATGCATCATGAATTCATTATGCAGCAGCTGTCACACAATGGCAATGTCACCCAACAGTACCAAGTAGGGGCTCAGATGCTGTGCCGAGCTGCTTCAGAGGTTCACCACTGCTAGGCCACGGTCGCGAAGCTTAAACACTGTGACGCAGCTTCAAGACTTTGTCAATGCCAGAAACATGATCAATTGAATTCAATTAGAATCAGACTCAGAATGAATTCGCATGGCAACTTACCAAGACTCCCGGCGGCCTCCGTTATTCTTCGGCCCTGACTTGGCGACGTCACAGGCCGCCGCCGTCCTGCTCGCCCCACGGGATCGTCGAGCGGAAAACTCACTTTCTAGCTCTACTGAACCATCTCGTCTGTGTGTTGGGTTGGTTATCGCGCGCACACAAATTACGGTTACCGCCATTTGCTGGTGATCTTGATGACACACGCTTGCCGGCCAGATCGACGAAACAACCCCTCTTCTAAACTGCTCGCATTGCCATCGGCTCGTTCCACGCCAAGGCATAGAAAAGTTGCTTGGACGATCACTTGAAAATGCCGTCTGGGATGCGGTTCGCTGCCGCTCCGTTCTCCGCCATCATATCCACCCCGTTCCGCTCCCGTGCCGGGCCAACGTCCGGTCGTGTCTTTGTCTGTCGATGGTCATCCACCTCTGCCGCTCCGACTCCCGAGCGCCCTTCCTTGAAGCTTCTTACACATCACCACTTTACAGAACCGGGCCCCGGGGCATTTGTCTCTTATGACACAGCCCACACTGCTCAAGAAGACCTCCGCTCGCACTTTCTCAAATGGAAAAGTCTACCTGATGAACAGCAACATGTAGATATACCCCGCCCTCATCTTATTTCCTTTGAGCCTACGCCAACTCTCACACTTGGTCGTCGTCAACCTCCCCTGACCTCGGCACAAACTTCCCGCTTCCAAGCACCTCTTTCTGTGGCCCTCAACGGTCGACAGAATCCTGTGCCTGAGCAAACCTTCACTCCCGCCATTAGGCAAACGAGTCGTGGGGGCTTAACGACATATCACGGTCCTGGACAGCTTGTTTTGTGGCCTGTGCTGGACATGCACTCGCCTCTGTATCCGCACTACTCGGTCATGTCGTATGCAAGTCATCTTGAAGCTACCACACGCCGTCTACTCGCCGAGGTGTTTGGTCTTGAAACCTACACAACCCGAGATGAGCCTGGTGTCTGGGTGCGTACGCCTGCCGGTCAGCCAGAGCGTAAGATAGCTGCGATGGGAGTGCACCATCGTCGGCACATTACAGCCCTGGGCATCGCCGTGAACTTCGATGTCCCTGTTGAGGGGCCCGAAGACGTCAACCCATGGGCTCGCTTTGTTCCTTGTGGTCTTGAGGACAAGCTCGTTACTTCTGTAGCCGCTGAATTAGGTGAGAGAAATGAAGTCGCGCTGCTGGACGGTTGGGACATCGCCTCGCTGGCAGCTAGGTGGGCGACATTATTTGATGAAGGCTTGGCGAACGAGACAAAGAGGGACGTTGACGGTGAAGTAAACTCTGGACTTCGACGGGCTGCTTCATGATACATCTGGCTGAGTTGATGCGACCAAATACCATGCCAGTTTATGTATACTTGTAGACTCATATATAGATACCCAGTTAGACGTGTGTATACCTATCTATGCCTGATACTTGATTCGCATTTGTGCTGAAACTCATGACGTACAACTCGAATGAATGAGTCAACCTTTGATTTCTAAGCTTCATTTATCGAGCATAAATGTGAAGCAAGTTTCTTGGTTAGCATCCAGACGTGTGTATAGGAAAGCACGCTTATATGGACGCTTTGACTGGAGTTTATATCTTCGACAAAGTGCATATCACCTCAGGCCACCCGCCTTACCACTGAACTACGGTTGTAATTTTTGGTTGATAGACTTTACCCGCGTAGTCATACGCATCCTTCCTGGAATAGACATTACTCCTCACACATTGACACTCATCTTCATTTGTTGACTCAGACATATTCAATACGTGATATTGCTTGGGTCTGGTAGTTGATGGGGAACATAATCAAAGAGATGTTGCACTGTTTAGCCCGCATGAGTACTGCAGCATAATGGAATCGTTGTTGGTAAATAACTAATTAACGGCGCGATCAGAAAGTGAATGAACTCGATTGTTTCTGATTACCTGTCCAATTGTTGCCGTGCCAATGTGTTGGCTGGTGTGATGTGTCTTACTTGGAAATGTAGAATAATGAAAATTTGTATGTTATAAAGCGACACGAAAAGCCATAGGATTTAATCCTTTTAGAGATAACATGCAACTAACATCTTAAAACGAATAGACTCCAATTTCCCGTCCACTCAATAATTTAATACATCGTATGATTACGATTATACACTCCACAAGCCCAAAACATTCGAGATTTGACACGATCTATAGGGTAGCTGTTCTAATCGGGCCTAGAGGCTTAATGACACCATCCACATGAATCCCTACATTCGCCTACTAAGAGTCTCGGTCTGATCCGATAATATCGTTGACGTCTAGAACACTGCATGTGAACCAATCAGAGCCAGGTTTAGGCTATTCAGGGACCTCGCCGTAATTTTTTCTTCCTTCTCTGCCGCTTTGAGTTATTAACGACTCAGTTGTTTATCTGCATAGGGAAAAAAGACAGATAGAGCTAAAACCCCGAGTTTTATCGTTTATCGCTGGCACATTGAGCCCTGCGTTTTCATTCCCATACCGACCCACCCGCCGCAAACCGAACCTAACTACGCCCACTTTGGCATCAAGCGATTTATATAAACCACTCGTCTTTTTGCTATGTTTCTTGCATCTTTTTGATGATAATTCCCTCTTCCTTCCTCTTATAAATCTCCTGTGATTTGTGCCTCGAAATGGATCCCCTCGTGGCCGCAGAGCTGGAGAAGCTCGACGATGGCGTGGCATTCCGTGCCCGGCCGCAGCATATCCACCATACTTGGGCACGCACATTTTCGTCCCTCCCAGAGCTATTTATCCAGCCTGAGTCACTGGCTGAGGTCGAAAAGGTCGTCAATCTGGCACGGAGATGTCGCCGGCGCCTGGTGACGGCTGGATGTGGCCACTCGCCCTCCAATATCACATGTACATCCAGTTGGCTTATTAACCTCGACAACCTCAACAGAATTGTCTCAGTGGACAAAGACACCGGCGTCGCTGTCATGGAGGGTGGAATCAGGCTGTATGCTTTGTGCGAGGAGCTGGAGAAACATGGCCTCACAATGCCTAACCTTGGAAGTATCAACGAGCAGTCCATCAGCGGTGCCATATCCACGGGTACCCACGGAAGCACTCTGCGCCACGGACTCGTGTCCGAGGACGTGCTTGCTCTCAAGGTCACACTGGCCAGCGGAAAAACCGTCTTCTGCTCCAAAGACACAAGGCCGGACCTCTTCAGGGCTGCTGTCCTTTCTCTTGGCGCTGTTGGTATCATCACAGAGGTCACATTCCAGGCAGTTCCGGCTTTCACTCTGAAGTGGCAGCAAAGCGTTGACACTGATGTCAGCATGTTCGAGTCTTGGACTCGCAATCTCTGGACACAAAGTGAATTCGTCAGGGTTTGGTGGTTCCCATATACCAGACGTGCTGTGGTCTGGCAGGCGGAGAAGACTGACGAGGAGCTCCGTGACCCCCCTCAGAGTGGCTATGATGGTTCCATCGGATATTATGTTTACCACAACCTCCTCTATATCGCCCAACATATCCCTAGAATTCTACCTTGGGTTGAGTGGTTTGTCTTTGGCATGCAGTATGGCTTCCGCAATGGAACCACCTCATCAGCTATTCAACCTAGTCGCCAAGCCCTGCTTATGAACTGCCTCTATTCTCAGTTCGTCAACGAATGGGCCATCCCGCTTCACAAGGGCCCTGAGGCACTTAGACGACTAAGCTCATGGCTCAACCACTTAACACCTGAAGACCCTGATTACGTTCCTCACAACATCCCTTTCTCAGCTGATGGTCTCTATGTCCACGCACCTGTGGAGGTGCGTGTCAGCGACACCACACTTACGTCCAACGTGCGACCATACCTCGACATTACTCTTGACAATGGCCCAACTCTGTATCTCAACGCCACACTTTATCGCCCTTACCTGATGGACCCGCCCTGCCATGAGCGATACTACGTGGGTTTCGAGTGGCTGATGAAAGATCTTGGAGGTCGACCTCACTGGGCCAAGAACTTTAGATCATCACGCTCTGAGATCGAGGCATTCTACGGCAAGGAACTCGAGTCTTTCAGATCAGTGCGGAATGATGCGGACCCCGAGGGTATGTTTGTTGGACCTTGGCATCGACAGACAATCATGGAGGATGGGGAGGGTTTGGAGTTGGAGGAAGTTGAGATTCGAAGGGAAAAGAATTCAATGGGAGGCATGACAACATTTGGAGTGATTTGAAAGCGTTGACAGTATCACGAACCTTTGACGACGATTAGATTATGCTTGCCACATGGCCGAACAAAAAAGAACTTGAAGACTGAAAATGTGGTATGGTTTTGAAAAGTCTGAATAATGGATGAAATACTACATACTCGCAGGCCTGATGACAGTAATGCCTTATTAATATTATATTCAGTCGTTTGTATTCGTTGCATGTGAAGTAGATGTACAAAAGAATGCCAACGCTATGAGTCTATATAAAAAAGTGCAAATGCATCACCAGTCAATGGTGATGCTTTGGGGGGTTAGAATTATATTTGTCGGTAGCCAGACTTCTCGTCGATATGTCGATAACGCTCACGTTCTTTGCGGTCCTTCATGAGACAGGCGATGCACAGAACAAAGATGGCGTCAACACCTAGAAGAATGTTAGACACTATTGAGAGTGGTTTGGAAGCAAGTAAGAAGTGCTTGCCGAGACTTACCAACAATACCGAAGAGAACAGTAAAAATACCATCGATATGCAGGTTGGCGAAACTCGAGATGGAAGTGGCACACCCACGCAACAGAGCCGCGCTCGCAGGACTGGTACATGTCGTGTCCATGACAAAGGCAGGCGATGTACTGTTGTTGTAACCACAGCATGAGAACTGTAAGTTGGGTTAGTAGGCCGTTCCATCAGCAAGTGGTGGAGTGAAACGTACAGAGTTCTGGATCATGCTTTGCACGCTGGGATCTTGTTCAATGTAGATGTTGAAGAACTGCTCCTTCATTCTCAACGTCATGACCCAGAGGAAAACGGCTACACACATGGTGAAGATTGCGCAAACTGTCACCATGTATCCTGCAACCTTGAGAAAGCTACGGGCGGGCATGACAAGCCCGGGCAGAGTGGCGGCAAAGGTGACGAGGATGAAGATTGCGTTGACGATACCCGCCGTCAAAGGAAATCGCTGGTAGAGTAGGTTCCTCGTGATGCTCTCGCCGTCGGATGTCATGTCGTCCATCTGGCTCTTGACGACCAGCGAAAAAACCAGTTCCATGACACCTGAAGCCAGGAAGACAAGATCGGCCAAGACCGTGCAGAGAAAGATTTTGTCGACCATGTTGGCGATAAGGGATTTGATCAGAAGTATGGGCGGACAAGTAGTAGAGCTCGGCAGTTCCGAATTCGATATATATTTTCTGTATTGTTTTCTGTGTTGGGGTATCGCTGGGAGATGCTGTTGATAGACGACCGGCGCCTTGGGTATTGAGTATCGTTGGCGAGATGGAAATGAGAGAAGGGAGCGAGAGGCCTCAAGAGATCAACCCTTGAGGACTGTGACTGCGAATATCTCGACAAGAAAAGAAAGACTGGTATATTAAAAAATAAAAAAGATGCACGCCGAAGCGAGAAACACGTTGAAGAAGATGGAAAGAATGTGGTATAGTACTAAAGAGAGTTTCAAGGACAGCGTCGACGCCGTGTACACGAAGATGAAGCGAAGCAGAGCAGAGCCCAGCAGACCAGATCAAACAAACAGCAAACGAGTGACGGAAAAATCGAACGACATGGAGACCAACAATGAAACGAAATTCCACCCAAACGTCTCGAAAACCACCTGATCTTTGGAGAGTCCCATTGCCAATGCTGTTTCAGGAGGTGGTTTTTTGTCGACAGAACTGTCGACGGCCCCTTGGTGTTGACGCCGCTCCGAGGCGGTGGCCAATCAGAGACGTCGCATGCATGGTTGAATGCCCTGTTTGGGACAGCGATCGTTGGAGCCAAGAAACCTGAGACTCGGCAACGGACCAAGCGTAGTGGTCCAAATCGAATCTAGAGCCGCTGGATAGGAGATGTGTGTGGAGGAAGTCAGGAAGAATGCAGCAGCAACCGCCTTGCTCTGAGGTTCAAGGGAAATGTCAATATATCACGTTAACATGCCGAATTTGCTGTGGAATAATCCTCCGGCAGTTGATATGTGCAGTGACCCAGGGCTAGAGTGATATCAGCAACGTCTGCGGGTGATAAAAACCCTAGCTTGCCGCTAGGATTAGATGAGATGAGCTTAATTGTTCAAATGAGAAGGTGAACGTACGTTGATACCCCTTTGAGGGAAGGTCGTAATCAATGTTAGTTCCAACGTCGACGTTACTTTTCGCGTAATATATAAGAACTACTCTCGCCAACTTGTAAATCTGAGTGATTGTACCGACTACTCATGGTTGACGGTATCGTTGTCCATCCTCTGGCGTCAAGTCAAGCAAGTCAAGCAAGTCAGGCCAATGTCTCCTACGGCATCTTATTTGACCAAACATGCGCTTCCTCATAATTATTACGTGCTGAGGACGTTTGCTATGAATGGTCGTCACCCTCTTACTGGTTCTTGTCGTAAATGACATCAACTCTGGTTATCTGGATCATCAAAGGTTCATCGATGCGTGAACCGATGGCTGCTCATCTGATCTGACCACACTGAAAAAAGACAAAGCAAAGCCCTAGATGCGGGTTTCATATCGACAGGACGGACTGCTGCACGTGAGAATGCATTCACTTTCCTTCAATCAGTTCCCCCTGTCCAAGTCTAAGCGCTCTCCACATGGGCCAGCGTGCAAATACGGAGGTGTTTTTTAGCGGCTCGTTACAAGAATACGTCTGCCCCCCAAGCTTCCTTACCGTCCATACTACGTAGTAGTGCCTAGATACTACCTAAGCAGCCTTTTGCAATGAATTGTCCATGAAGGTGTCAGCAAATGACCTGTCTCTTGGTTTGAATAATTGACACCAAATATTCCCAAGATATAACAGACTCAAGAGACAAACACGGTTACGCCAGATCACGTCCAGAGCTGAGAACAACAAATATTACTGCGTATCCGTAATACGCATCGCAACACGGACTGCCACGCTGACACTGTGCCATTCTTTGAGGAGCTTCCTGTTTCAGTCAAGCTTGATTATCAAAGAGGGGGGCCACCCTTCAGAACCTTACCCAGCTAGCACCAGCACGCACGCCGTTATTGTTATGATTGCTTCTCCCCGCTCGGTGTATCCTTGGATCCGTGCGTCAGCTTGCAACAAAGAACAGGTCTTCTGCCTTTTGGTTCTGACAGTCCCATCTCGGCCATCTGGTCCATGATTATTCGCGAGTTGATTTGGGCCACCTTTCCCTCTGTGGAATCGACCAGTTCTTTGCTCCGTCTGTGCCTCCAGCCTTACATGCGAGCATCATGTCTTACATGTGAGATGGAATAATCACCACAAAAGAGATGCCTCCACAAGCTTTTTTATTAGTGATACTGTCTGTTGCTGCTCCCAGCCACCTGACCTCAACGCGCGACTATAATGTCGAGCACTTATTCCGCCCCGGCGCCCTCTATCTCCCCTTACCACGGAACAAACAAACCATGGAGCCGCTCCCGCCACAGTCCGACGGAGCCGAGGCCTTGCGTCTACCAATCCCCGGGCCGTCGTCCATTGTATGGCGACTTAAGGAGTCTCCGCTTCCTGGTGGTAGCTAAATTACTCCCTCCAACTGATTTGTACTTGGGTACTTTGAACGATGAGATGACATGCTGGTCTGGTGCTGTACCCACCATCTTTGCAGTGGTCTCTCACAGTGGGCGTTGTGTCAAATAGTAGACAGACATCAGGATCAAAGAACGATTTCGGCCAATTCCCTCCAATCAGGGTTATGCGACTTTGCGGCATATTTGTTACATGGGGTTGGAGGAGGACTCGGTCGCCCAAGTCTAGATCAAGAGCTCTCCTAACCCTGGTCGCCAGGGGCTCTGAGCTCTGAGCCGAGGAATTAGGCCCGTCTATCCTGTGATTTCCATGCCTCTCTTATCAGAATCGTAGGCATTCGTTGCTCCAGCAATAGAAAAGCTGTGGTTGACCTGTTGGGAAATGTTTCTACCAAAACATGAGATTCAAGCCCATGACATATACCTGATTGTTCTCTACAAACAACCACTGCGTAGTAGGGACATTTTTCCTCAGTCAACGGATGGCCCCGCTTACTCAATGTGGATGATGCGACAGGTTGAGGCCTAGAAGAGTCGCAGATGCACGCGCGACAGGGGAGTAACACCATGTTCGTAGTTCGTACCTAGTAATTTGTGCTCTTCGTGTTCAAGTTTGGTCCCCAGGATATGAAGACGGGGACACTGTGCGACAGATCTGCGCTAGTCGAGATTTGATTGTCCACGGGGGGAAGGAGGCTGGAGTTGCTGAACTTTTTCGCATCGCGGCCAAGGCAAGGCAAGGTTCGATCAAGATCTTGCAAAGAGGAGAGGCCAGTGATCCTGACAATTAGCCAAATTTCGTGATAGGTTGTGTGGAGGCTGCATCAAAGCTCGTCACGCGGCAGCATGTGTGCGGCGCCGAACCGAAATGGCCCACTGCTTCAACGGCTCACAATATCCTGGATAAGACCGAGGGTCTTTTTTTCTTTCTTTCTCTTTCTGTCTCTCTCTCACAGACGACAGGCTACGGCACAGACAACTTTGCAGTAGGGCAACACTGTGTCACTCGCTTGGAAGATGACCGGCGACCGGGTGGAGCGGGATCTTGGTGAGGGTGGATTCAGTGGAGGGTCGTGGACCACCTCCGCAACGCCCCAAGCCAAGCTCTTTCCAGTCCAATCTCGAGGCTCTGTCAGTCTGTGTAGACAAACATCTTAGGCGCTTTAACAAGTGAAAGTCTGTCATGTTGAATGTCGAATGTCAAATATCAGTCCAGAAAGGGTATTTGGTTGTCGAGGCCCTTGCACAACCTGTAACGGTCGTCATTCAAAATGCTCTTCCTCAGACAAACGGTTGACGTGCCGAAACAAGGCACCGCCAGGTACAAGACGCGCTGTCCGTCATCACTGACGTCCCACGTTGCCATCAACGAAAAGCTCTTCTGCCTGGCACCGAGGTTGGCCGGTGTGAATTTGGCTTCGACCCGGACGACCAATGACAGCTAGAATTCGGTCATGAAAGGACGATCGAAACGGAAGAACCCTGTTAATAATCGCGGGCCTGCAAACGCAAACGGCTGTGTGTGATGAAAGCATCGATTGACGAAGACAACGTTATCAATTGAGGGTTTCTTGTAGGGCGCGGCGATCTTCCCATTGTCCGCAGGATAGTCCGTGTGCAGGACGGCATGCGACATCACTATCCTCGTTTCATCGTCGGATCTTGATGCCGTTGATGGCTTCTGTTCCCCCCAGATCAGATGCGCCAGGCGGCTATAAACCAATTACCGTACCGATACAAACCTAAAAGGAAAACGCACGCAGTGAGCAACTAGCAACATATGGCTGGTTCTCGTGGTTTATACATGTTGTTGGTCGTTTCCAGTCCACGTTATCTTTCAAGGTCATGCTACGTACCATTGGTTCTCTGATACTGTCGACATCCATTCATTCCAATAACCCAGACTCTCTTTGATATGACAAGAATTACACTTGCATGCGTCCATTCTTACACACCATCCATTGAGCTCATTCTCCCCGTCAACATGTGCGAAGCAAGCAAAATCCTCACACCCTCTACTGCTCTCACTAATACCCACCACACAAACGCGTGCCACTGTCCACTCATGCAACCCGAGTCGCACCAGCAATGGCGCCCTGCACGCAGCAACCCACCGGACGCTTGAATCGCCGACTCCCCAACTCAGCAACAGACAGGTTAATTCAGAAGCTCTGGTTGGTCGGTGCTGAACCTGGCATCCCTTCCACCTTGCGCTCATCTTGCGCCCATTCCACCCGTGGAGCCTGGGAACTCGTTCCGCTGCAGCGGCCAAAAGCTTGCTGCAACTGCAACTGCCTGCTAGCAGAACTCCTCGTAATTTGGCAAAGGATAGCCCCGGCAACCTAGGGCGCGTGCTAGTCTGATAATTGTTTAATTTATCCCTTACCCACTCAAGAGTGACTGGCACAGTGGGAGACATTCCCCCGCTCCTAAGCTTCCTGGCCATCGGCTTGAACCCTGACAACTTGCTGGGACTCAACTGTAGCTGCTGCTGGCTAGACTCTTGTCTCTGTAAGCTTCTGAGCCTGCCCCACACCCTGTCATCTCCGTTTCTGGGCAAGCGCCTCGTCAATTGCATGCAGTGCCCGACGGCCGCAATCAGCTCTGCCAATCAGCGTTGGGTACTTTTTTGCTTAAGGTAAATTCCCTCGTCTCGTCTGCATACAGCAATAACTATCCCTGCCACTTGCCTCCGTCACCCCTGCACTCTCTCACTGGCCTCTCGAACACGCGCACTTGCACTTGCCTCGCCTGGCCTCGCTTCTTTCCCGTCCGCGCCACCCACGCTCTCCACAGTCCGCACCCAGAAAAAGGAAAGGCCCCCCCGACCCAAACCCAGACACACCCAGACCAGACTCGAAGCAGCAAACAAGCAAGAGCGTGCCCAACCAGGTTTCTGCGACAATAAACGCAGCGCACCGCAGCTCCCTCTATTTTCTCTCCGCTCCCACTCCAGATACAGTATAGATCCATCGGCACCACGCTCAAAGCAGTATCTCCACCACTTTTTTTGTTCTTCCTGTCGCGGTTTGTTCGTGGTAATACAAACAAGAGCTCTTCCTCTTTTGAGATAATTCAATCCAAGCCCATTTGAGACGATTATCTACGAGCAGACGCCATGGCCGACATCACAGACCAGCACGACCAGACCTCGCCCACCGAGCTTGATGACTCGCAGAATGTTGGCAATGGCAATGCCCCAGAGTCTCGCGGCATCAAGCGCCAGCGTCCTTCTGCTGGCGACGACGACGACGATGACGACGAGAAGGGCAGTCGCGAGCGTCGCAAAATTGAGATCAAGTTCATCAGCGATAAGTCTCGTCGACATATCACATTTTCCAAGCGCAAGGCTGGAATCATGAAGAAGGTATGCTTCCACCCCATCTTTCGCCAGCAACACCAAACGTGTTGCAAAGGCCAACATGATCAACATCACCGTCCAAGGCGCATACAATCTGCCACGCGCAGCCATGAGCGCGATTCTGCACAGAAACTCGTCATGAATTGGTGCTTTGGTGAATTTTGCGCTGCGCCGATCCCCAGTCGCGTCGAAGCAAGCTCTCCAAGCTCCCGCGACCACCCCTCCATTTACATGAACACTTTACAATTCATCGCTCTATTTACTCGTCGCTGACCTTCTTTTCTCCTAGGCTTACGAGCTTTCTGTCCTCACTGGCACCCAGGTCCTGCTGCTTGTCGTTTCTGAAACCGGTCTCGTTTATACCTTCACTACACCTAAGCTCCAGCCTCTCGTGACAAAGTCCGAGGGCAAGAACTTGATTCAGGTACGCGATCATTCTTGTATTATTTACGCGTTTAGTTCGGCGAAGAATACATTCTCCTACGTGACCAACAGTACTAACTCTTCTACAGGCATGCCTGAATGCTCCCGAACCTACTCCAGGCAATGAGAACGGCGTCGATGGTGGCGACCAAGTCGAGTCCCCTGAAGAACCTCCCAACCAGCACCTCCCTCCTCAGGGCAACCGACCTGGCATGCCCCAGAACCCTCATATGCCTAACAACTACATGCCCAACATGCCCATGGATCCCCAGCAAGCTTTGGCTTACCAAAGCTACGTGCAACGGAATCAGGCTTATGGCTCAGGCCTACCTCCTCAACCAGGTATGCCTGCTAACAGCCATCACCAGTCGTAATGACTTCCGGCCCCAAAGATGGGTTTTTGGTAACTGATACCCGGCGCTCAATGTTTATCGAGATGCCGCCTCTCGACCTTGCACGTCCCTCCTTGGCACTAGAGCTGTCCTGTGAGGTCATGGTGAAAAGGCGTTGGTTGGTGTTGATTTGCCACCTGCATTTTCTCTTTGATTTTGTTTTTATTTCCAATTACATGGTGGCTCTTAGGCCACAGCGAAGCCTGGCGAGTCCTCTTGTTGTACTTTAATAGTGGCATCCAGCAGTAGCGCGCTGCTGGGTTGCAACATCTGCCCCTCGAGGCCACACATAACTCTACTCGGGGCCGAAACGAGCAGCATGAGCCGACCTTGAGAAAGGCTTTCACGACAAACTCTACATATCTTTGTATCTTGTGGCCAGAGACTCTGGGAGCAAAGAGCCATGCCTTAGAAATTTGCGCTTGGTGCATGCGTGTATGAGCATCTTGGTGTTGTAGCCGAAGAATTTGAGGAGGGGGAGAGTTTGGCTTCTGAATTACTTGAGAGTGTTTAGGCTGGCACGGGAATGGACGGGACGAAGGAACGAATGATTATGGAACGGGAACCTGATGCAGATTTAACGTCTGCCACGGGTCAAAATTGACGAAGGATGCTTTCAACAGAAGGGATTAATACCCATCGTTTATACTCGTCCAGGCTACGATGCCGTGTATAGCAATGTCAATGTCGTGAGGCTAACCTTTCCAAAGAAAAACTTGCTTATGCTTTGGAACTTCTTTCTGTATATACGTTGTAGCACGATGGTAGTCATCACAAGGTTGAAGAGAATCGTGTAAGTCAAAACCGGACTTGCCCAAGATAGGTATTCCACTTTTGAAGTTACCCCAGATTTGCAGGCATCTAGCATCTGAGATCTGGCACTACCTACTTGCATTGGCAGCCCAATCAGGCAAAATTTTAAAATCGACTGGGTGGTTTCCCCTCACCCTCAATGCTGGGATTCCAATTTAAGTTACGATACAAAAGAGCCAAGATTGAAGGGGTCAATCAACGGCCGCAACCCCACGCGTTGCTTCGTCTTGCCTCATTAGGAGTGTTGGCGGCTTATGATTGGGAGCTTTCTCACAGCGGGTACGTAGGGCGTCTACAAGGGGGAAAAAAAGCTTTCCTTTTTTCGTCATAAATTCTCTACTTCTTTTCTGGGGGACGAGATGACGTTGGGTAAGGGAGGAAAATGATCACCTACGACGGAAGCGGCTTGGGGTCGGCCTTTTCCCTGTTTGGAGGTGAGGTGGGGATAACGATGTGGGCTTATTCGGGGAGGATATAGCATATGTTTATGAGAAAATCCATGCTTGTGTATTATATCAACAATGGACTCGACTGGGTGAATATTGGTTGTTCTTCTTGCGGTTACTGGGCCGTTTGCTGATAGTTAATATGTTAAGAGTGTGACTGAATGGTGTTTCCAGCAAATGCACACATGGAATATTGAGAACTACGTTATGAACAACACGAATCGAGTTAAATCGTATCGGTCAGATTTATACAAAGAAATCGTATATATGGCTACAGTGGGGACTGAAACGGTCACCGGCATGAAGTTGATGACTACTGTTCCCAATGCTTGCTATCGCCATAGTTCAGGTTTGTACAAACCTTGGCTCTGTGGCTACACAAGAACTTGGCAAAGTTCATACGAAGGCATTAGAAATAGTATCCTCAACATCAGTTATTAAATAGGTGCCAATCTCCTTCGGGCCGAAGCCTGGGGTTATAAGTGCTCAGACTAGATACAAGAAACTCACAAGCCTTAGCCACGTTTTGGACCTTTTGGCTTTGACCCGGCTGTTGTATAGTAGGAAACTATCTTTCAGTATTTACACTCTATTATATATCGTAAAGCTGAATTATATAAGTAGTCGAACCAAACCCTTGATCATAGATACCTGGTCGGCCTACACATGTATGGTTAATGTTTGGTTACCCCAATATCACACACCACCACCAAACAGCAATACACCCTCCAGTATTATATCGGGAGTATCAGTAGCTGGTTCTCCGGTACCTCAGATCGACTATTAGGTGTTTGGTTGGGAGTATGAACCTTCAGACGCCTTGAATAACGACCAGCTACTTCAATAAACTTCGCAGGCTTGAGTCTAGAAACCACTTTGTTAGTAAACACAGAGTTACAGCCATATTTTAGAGCCAGAGTACCTTCTTGGTCAAAATTTGAGTTAGACTTATGGGTAGGCTTGTGGTTATTAGATCCCTTACTTAACGCAAGTTATGGCGGCTTGACTACATATTACTCTTCACCAGATAATCTCCAAACTCGTGCTTGTGATCCAACAAAGTACGGAGATTGTGCTACAGAGCCAGTTGATACGTTAGGAGAGGACTACTTATCAAACTCAGAGTCATCACGTCATATGTAACTCGGTCTACTGGTTGCCGTGAATGCTGTCTGCCAGACTGCTAACAAGATACAGAGACACTATCCTTGTTCTTCAGCTTATAGTTTTACCATAGTGTTCTCGGCCCCGCGCCATTCGCGATATCTAGTTTCGGAAATCAGTGCATACACCTCAGATCATCAAGTAGTGGCATGTTGAATTGTCGAGATCTTACTTGGGAAAATAATATGTTTTCGCAGCACAAGTGCAACGAAGAAATACCAGGGCTCGTTGATGATAATGGGAAAATAGCACTAAGACCGCTTCGGTATGGTCTTGTTCGGGTTTGGTGAGCAGATTTGAGCAGGTTTTCGGCCATGGGGATCCGGATGTACCAGTACCTGAGGTACTTGGGCGTCGTCTCACTAACAGCGTCTACAACATCAACAGTCATGGAAAGGCCATCATGACAAGCCATTCGTGGACTTTACTTGACATGCTATATTGTTTAACCAGTCCATAGTTATATTTCTTGGACGGACTTGGTCACCTTCTCGCCTCACATAGGATAACGGTCGAAAAACATGCACGCTGCTTAGTGGTCCGTCAGAGAAACACTTTCTCTTTCATAAAACATGTTGCTAACAATTGGAATTGGATCACCGTAGGTAGTTCTTAATGCTCGACTGATGGCGTGTATCGACCAACTGCTAGACTGCCGACAAAGACACCCGCCAGCACCGAGAGGAAGTAGCCGACATTCATCGTCATGACGGCCAACATGCTGCAGGATACAATTAGCTTAGTCTCCATAGAGGTAGTAGCAAACATTGAATCACAACTTACAGTAGATATCCAATGCCCACGATCACAGTATCAAGACACGCTCGGACAGGATCAACGCTAAACCGCCAGGGCCTCGTCACAGCTTGTTTCCTCTCCACAACGACGACAGTCTCTTCAACTCCGTTCTCCGAGAGTGTCATCCGGCGAGCATCAGGGCTGGATGCTATCTGTTCCGACAACGGGATCTTGCCATTTACTGCGACGTAACGACGGGCTGCTTCGCGATCGAGCCAACGGGCTTCTTGGATGGCCTTGAAGGCGACCAGGCATCGTGCGATTATGGCGAGAACGGCGAGGAATATGCATGTGCCGGCGTAGGCACCGGCATTTGTTGGTGTCCATGAGGTCGCGTAAAGCGGCGTGCGGGTTTCGGTTTGGAAGACCATGGTCATCATGTTGCTTGAGCTATGGGAGGAGGAGGAGGAGGAGGAGGAGCCGGACGAGTCGCCGCCCATGTCCATGTCCTGCATGTTATGTCGTGGGAAATTCATATCGCGTGCTGTTGTAGGAGTAAAAGGATATTTCGGCGTCAACTCTGCTGCGTGCGATTTGCGACGTGCCCAGACCGTATAGGACTGTATATCTAAATTCGGAGAGAAGGGATCCGATGGAAGAATTGAGGTAAGAATGGATGACTGGTATTTTGGGGTTCTCGATGTGTTATGCGGATGTACGAATTGAGGGCAAAGTGCAAGAGATAGAGAGCTTATATCGAGGCAGTTGCGCTAAATAAAGTATGAGACAGGAAATGCCGGAAACATCAATAAGACAAGTCAGATTCGATCAATCAAATACTTTCCAGGGCCATTTCAAAGGTGCAGAGCACTAAAGATAATACAATAGATTCTTGCTCAAACCGACTCATGCTCTGGGGTGCATAAGCAGGCTACAAGCAGGTTGTAAGCGCAAGTACCTATACTTGTGTTATGTACCGCCAAACACTCCACCACCATGTCCAGAAAACCATCAGCCGAGTAGGACCTTACAACAAGTTGATCATTACTTCTGTGACAGGGGCATTCGTATTTTGTTACATGCTTAATCACTAAGTGACACTCCGTATCTTGATACCGGATGATCCAAGTGAGACACTCCGGCTGCTACAGGCATTGAGCTAGATGTCTTCATACCTGCAGAATAACCTCATCAAACCACTGACTGGTCACCGGCTCTATTTCATATTTCTACAAGTCCTCAATGGTGTAGATTATCTCGAGGCCGCTGATGTCTCTTAGTTGCTCAACTCGAATTAATCGATATGCTCCAGTCGTCAGGGGTTCTCTTGCTGTGTTTCATAATACGACAATATGTCCGTCTATCTACAAAGATATACCAGTAGAAATATACTACTGTAGAATATTAAATCATGGAGGTATAGTTCTGCTCACTCGTTAGCTTCTGGACTATATACATCCATCAAACAAGGTCCCAATACACACACGCATCAATTCACAGCATTGTGAAGCTATTCAGTAACAACATCCCGTAATACTTCTTGACACCACACGGAGGTATATGTTATTACACAATAATCCCATACCAGCGGTGTTTATGTTCTATGTAGGAGACACTGAGTAAGGTGCGACGGGACCTTGAGCAGACTTGAGAGAACTTATAATTTGCAAGCAGCTTCGGCAGCATGTTCCTAATAACTACCACCATCAAACATATATTTTGGCGATATATGTGAACAGTCTGAGATAAACAAGGAGGATGTTCCACACGTAAGGGAACCTCGTTACATATGTAGTGCTGTCTCTACTATCGCCACATATTCTTGATGGTCAGGACAGCTTGGGGCCTAATCATACAAAGCATTGTTTGGACTTTGCCAATATCTGCTACTGTGAGTGCTATGAAATGAACTTCATGACTCTTTCATACACTCATGTGTAGATCTTAGGACTTTGGGGGTAGCTATTCGTTCTTAATCGTCGAGTGACAACTCGCAACAAAGAAGGACAACTACGGGAACACCATGTTTGGTGAGCAATCAACTAGTTAACTTCATGTCTACGATCATATTTGAGCCCATTTATTGCAATCTCTCGAACTGTTTTCCTTCTTGCCCGTACTAAGTATCCGCGCAATACAATGTTCGACTGTGAAATAGCACGCATACTTCGTGGAGCTTCATCATTGTCCTTTGGCTGCACTGGCCACAACTTGACGAGCTGTATACACAGGCAAGTCTCTTTCCGAGATCCAAGCTAGCGATTAGTTTCAGGTTTCTATAATGCATGTCTTTAACGTCCTCACATATCAGGTGGTAGATGGTTATGACAGACTGTCAAACTTGGGTGTGCGTGATGTTTCACGAGGGCCGATATGCCACAGATCGATGCGGTATATAAACAAATTCTTTCTTACTAGATACTCTTGCATCTTTCGGGTACATCTGTACTACTTTATTAAGGCAAGTAGGCTCTCGCCTATTGCAAGCAAACATAGAGTATTTAACGCAAGTCCAGAAGGATGAAGCCAAACAGACACTTAACAGTGACCGACCCCAGTGAGACTAAAAGGCAAGGGCATTGACCATAGCCCCTTGGTACGCCTTGAATGACTTTATATGCTGCTTACACGTTATCGTTCTCTGGCAAGCTTCGAGGAATGGTCCGGTTGCAAGTGTCGTGAAGTAACAAAACCGAATTGGTTCATCAATCTCCGGTTGGCCCTTGTAAGTTGGCTGTCAAAGTACGAGAATAACGTTTAATATCGCTATTAATATACAACATAATATCTAGCAATGAGCTACTACAGCATTATTTTAAGGAACAAAGATATCACGATCAATTATCCATGTCTGATCAAAAGTTGCGGGTATGCTCAACGCTGTTGCCTACCCTATAGTACCCATGTGGCATCCTTTAAATAGAATGGATGTTTGAATTTTACAACGTCACCCCCATGTCGCCATGAAGTCGTTGAAGAGTAAATGATAGGACTCTGGATGCTAGTCTGCAGTAAGAACCCGACAGGTTATATTAATGTTGAGTGCATCTGGCTACTCTGTCTGAACCAAGACGTGGGTTCTCTGTTCAGCATCATTGACTACTCTTGTGTTGCTACATATCATGATCATAAAAACTACCTGTAATATCAATCGTGATGGGATATGGAAACCCGCTGTCTGTGCCTTCACTGTCCCGTGCCCCGATACCAAGGTTAACGGTAGTTGAGGGACTGCTTGGCAGATGTGATGGAGTCAGGGTAGTACTAAATAAGTCATTTGGCGATGGCTTCTCCATCTAATGAACCAACATTCCAGTCGTTGGACCAGACTCAAACATAGTCTGTGCCATGAATCTGCCAGCGTGGACCGGACCTTGGATCGATCAAAGATCGAATGGTACGGCGAGGATCTCAAACAAGGATCTATCCATGAAGACGTATCCGTGTCGTAGCATGTGCCTGTTGATCATGCTCCATCAGTACCCAACATCGTCCAAGATCTGCAAAATGTGCAGGGCCAAGCGAGCCGGAGCCAATCTTTTTACCCACCTCTTCTAGAACCAAGCTAAGCTGGTCGATGGAGTAGTTATTCCGAACATTCTATCCTCGACAATGATACTTTCCGCCTGCGTTCCACACGAGAACTCGGGACAGAAAGAGTGAAAAGAGTGATGTGATGGTTCCGGGACTGGTTGATGATTGCGTACGGAGTAACCCGTAGTCGAACCAACATGCACCAACCCTGCTATTATTGAATAGGCCTCTGCTGGGATTGGATTACCGCATACGCATTCGATAGCTAATTCTAATTCTGTTTAGTTTACTTGTTCAACCCCCCGGAATCCTCATCCATTACACACGAGAGGGTTCCACAGCAGGACGCATTATGTCTGTCCATCACAGACGTACAGTAAGCACCGGCACCAGTACAAGTACAATAGCGGGGAGTACGTATTTTGGGACGGTTGATTGCTCCCGGTGTTGAGTAGTGATTTTTACAAGCCGCGCGCGACTGATAAAGAATATATTGTAGCCTCTTTTGTCTAAGCCAGGTATCACATTACGTTGGATATCTACAGCCCAGTCCAATCTCTTCCAAGAGAAATGCTCAATATCCCTCCCGCACTCCTCGTATACGTAGGGCATTCGTCTTCCCTGTCCCTGACCGGTCATGAAAAAAGAAAAGTCTGCAACCTGAAAAAAGTCTCGACAGGGAGTAAGGCCCTGAAAAACCAATCATGGGCGGCCGCCCCTGATGAGGGGTGTGCAAAGGTTACCATACCTATCCGGCCTGTCTTTTCTTCTTCTTCGTCTCCATGTCTCTAAGCCCTACAAAAAAAAAAAGAAAAAAAAAAAAGCTCTGCTTAAAGATTCTCGTGCACAAAAGCAGTCTTCGCTCATCAACATTCGGCGATGTTTATACCCATAACCAAAGCCACTTCAACGTCTTAATAAAGAGACTAAAGATAATTGGATAATTAACATAGCCCAGGGAAAAGGCTTGAGCATGAGACGCCACCAGGAACGATCGGCGCAGGGATTCTTTGTGTAGATCTGTGCCATTTGCGGCTGCTTTTTGGTTATTGTGAAAAGAGACGACCGTGCTCTGTACTGCATCATTCTGAACAATTAACTTTAGGAAGATACGGCTTCTGGAGCCGTTGACGATCTCCCCTGAAAAATGGAAATAGAAGCAAAAACAGAAACAGAAGCAGAAATAGGCGGTAATCTCACTATGCGTCAAGGCTGCCTCCCCTGCCCCGTCTGTGGACGGAGATTAATTCAAGGGAAGACATCCATGGCAACTTCCAGAGACTAACGCTTTTATTCCATGGGCGCAGGCTCTCAGCGGCCAGGACGTAGATCACACGTGCTGAACGGTCACTTTTATGGCCACTTCTATGTCTATGTTGATATCACTCGTATTATTGATAGAAACTTTAACAATCGTCATTCAGGCCAGTTCCGAGATTGTGGATCGTGTCAATATAATATCTTACTCAAGTTACCTATCACTGTGCACTCGCAAACCCCTGGTCGTGTAACAGTGGCACTACAGCACTGCAGCTCTACAGACTAGGCTAGACTAGACTATACTGCAGAGGATGATGAGTTCAGCTGCCTTTTGACCGGGCTCTTGACCTGTCCTGTCCTGTCCTGTCCTGGCCCTGGACAGTAATGACATCGTCACTCGGCACATATCAAACTGAACTGAATTGTCATTACAGAATCATCCTTCGTATCCACTCCGGTCGTGCAAAGTTCGCTTGCCGTTTTTGCTGGGTTTGTCTCGGCACGGCAACTATTCTACAGTACCTACTTATCTACCCTTGCCTTTCAGCCTTCACTCTAGGCCATGGTTTGACCCACCAAGCGCAGGGCGGTACATCATTGTGATACGTAACAAGTCAGCGATTTTGAGTATTTTACTAATTACCTCGAGGTTCACTGTGGGTTTGAGAAGGCCTCTAACGATGGAATGGAAGAGAGAGAGAGAGGGAGGGATCCATCTCGTCCCGTACCATCGGGATGGGCGAGGAATTCAACCCCCAGATAGCCAACAATTACACATCCATTGTTAGACGACAGCTTTGACCTTTGTCGCCTGGTCTCGATCTTGCTTCTTTTGCTCCGTCTTGACTGGCGTGACGTTTATGCTAGCCTTAGCCTTGGCCTTATCGTCAGAAGAAAAGACCACCCGGAGGCGTAATGGTAATGGTAATGGTAAGGGTAAGGGTAGCATTCCAGAGCCAGCATGTCAGACGCCATTCACATCCAGTTGCCTTGATCAATCGACACTGCGGCCCACCAGATTAATTTGGCACGACGGATGGCTTGCGGTTAGTGTGCTGGGCGTCGGCTGCCCCTGGGATTGGTATTTCTATTCCAACTTAGCTCATGGCACCAGGTTTCGCATTTTGACGGGGACGAAATCGCCACAAAAGATCGACAGCAACTGTTGTTTCCTTTCTTTTGTCGGTTCGCACTAATATTCCTACTTCTACTGTATCCGTACCTCCCGTTGAAAATGGCTATTACATTTAAAGGCATATTCCGTAGATGGGATGGAGCTTGCCGCTTTCTCGTATCAAAACTGTCAGCAAAGCATTGACACCACGTAACATATCGTAATGCTGATGTTTGGGACTTGACGACTTGGGCCTGAAGCGAAGCTATTGATTTTACTTTGTTCTACTACGATGACAGATGTACAATCACAATAGATGCTACTCTGTCCTGCTCAACCCCAGAAAGGATAGGGGGGCTTTCTTGTAACAGCTCTCGGCTTTGATTTGTGGCGGTAAGATTCCGCAGCCTCTTTGACAGGGGCAGTGAAAAGAGGTGTGCTACGTACATCCATCTTTGTGCATTGTTAGTTGGTCGTCCCATCTTTTTGTGAATTGGAGATGAGGTAATACTACCAGTGACTACAGTATCTCTTGGAGAGTTGGGGGGAGTAAACCTCGTAGAATTGACACTCCCTCCGTGGATGTCTATGCTTGGCATTTGTGTAGTTACGTCGCAGCCCGTGACTATCAATAAATCATATCGCCACATGATTCTACTCGATCTATCACATCAATGGCCTGTAACTAACAAGAGAAAAGCATCTCGATATCAGCTCATCTTTCTGGGTCGCCGTTGTACCCCGCACGCCCAGACAGAGTGTGGCATCCCATCTTGCAGATGATCCATACTGAATGCTCGATAGTGGCCGACAGGCTAGGTTCGCCATTGTAAAGAAGCTTTTTACTATGCAAAGTGGGTTATTGGTTCTAGATTGATTGATTGCTCAAAAGAGAGAGAGAGAGAGAGAGAGAGAGAGAGAGAGAGAGAGAGAGAGAGAGAGACTTGCCTGTAACATAAACCACACATATTGTATCCCACTGAGCTTTGTTGGCTTTGGTTAGAATGTGATCCATGCTGTCAAAGATTATGTAAATCCGTCTTTACCACTCCTCTTAACCCCGTGAATCGAATCGGTCTTGGTTCTCGTTCCGTCATGGGGCAATCTAGCTTCAAAGTCTTGTCGCTATTCGCGAGAAAGCCGAAAACCCAAGGCCCTAGAGCCTCATCTCCCGCAGAAGCTAGTCGGGAAGCAGGTTAACGTAAAGACATGCACCATCTCCGTCTTGCCTGTATTGGGGGATGTTAAACGAATCCCACCATGTGATGGAGTCTCACCTCCAAATGGGCATTATCATGCAAGTACGTACTGTATCGTCTGTACCTCGGGCACTCATGTTCATTTCCAGGGTTGATATTATCAAGACACGATTTCAAGGATTAAACTACGGAAAAGAGATTACAAATTCCATGCCTTTTTTCTCTCTCTTTTGAGTCGAGGAGCGATAACATGGATACTGATAAACATCGAATGATTGTTTGTCAATCGACCTACTACCAATATTCATCAAACGTCTCTGGCTTCGGTGATTTCGGCCCCAACTCCTCTACCTTTGAATCCAATGATAGGGGGATGCAATGCAATGCGATGCGGTGCGATGCGGTGTGATGTGTGGAACATGGCCGGAAAACCCTGCCTATCCATGGACCTGGTGCCGTAGCACACCCTCTGATATAGGCCATGTATGTACATACATGTACCTACATAATACCGTACCTAAATACCCAGATTTGATAGGCCTGGTCCAAGCACCTCAGCTGAGTCTGGACCAGGTCCCATGGGTCAATGTACTGTACCTACTAGAGAGTGTTGATGCTTTTGATGCTGTCAGAAGGACGTACGTATTCATGAATTATTGTACTTCCCAAGTCGGAAAATAAAAGAGAACAACATCGGTGAGCCCATTCCGTACCTTGAATAAAGTAAAAGTCATTGGGACACGTTTCATTGGCTCAAAGACACACAAAAGTGACTTGCATACATAACCAACAAATTTCCCCGATTCGCTCTGCATTATTAATTCCAAGAGAATAAAAAACACGGGCATAACACGCCGTCAAGCCACAGCATGAAAGCATCGCCAAGCCAAGGCTGAGAGTCTAACAATTGCGGCCTTAGCTCTTCCATTCCCGTCAAGAAAGAGACGATGCAAACGCCTCAAATAGGGCTTGAATGCTTGTTTGGTTGAAGTGTGTTCCCACTGTAGAAAAGCCGTTGTGATGGGCTGAATGGCAACAGGCTGGTGTCTCATCAAAAGACAAAACTTGTCACCTTTTGATCGATCCGCTCTAGTGAAAAGTATCCAATCCAGTTCCGACTGTTTCTATTGGCGAATACAAGCCCCTTTCAGGACTATGCTGTTTTGAGACACATTGGGTATCGTAAGGTGCGTGTAATTTCACAGGTGTCGAAGCTGCAGAGCTCGTTTCTTCCATGTCTCACACGCTTCCATGCCCAAGGCAATTAGCTAGCTGGCATTCCCGGAGGTTGTCTCCGTAGCTCCAACAGTTGGATCTGAGACCAAATCAGCATCTGTCCGACAGTTGTATTTGTTGGCGCTAAAGTAAAAGCAGGCATTGGAATCGCACCCAACAGGACATGCAAGTAAGGAAGCAAATGTGAGGAGAGTACGAAGTATCTGGCTAACCTTGACTGGCTCTAGCTTATTGTGTGATAGACATGCTTGTTTTCTACCCCCGAATTGCCATATTGACTTTTGCCAAGGAGAATGCTAATCAGAAATATGGACAAGCTGCTGGAAGCAAGCGAGCGTGGGTCAATGTCTGACACGAGAGAAGTCACCTTGCTCTCTATTGGCGATACTCAGGATGAATTAAAGACATGCAGCGGACATTGAAGCAACCGACACCGAGACGCGAGCTATCGAATTAGCTGAGTATGGAAACGCAGATGGATGGGGATAGACATTGTTACACAGATAACATCTTGTGCGTATCGGGATATGATCGTCGATATTCTGAAGATCCCTTTAGCAAAGAAAGCCCAAACCCTCAGTCCTTGCTTTGCTTGACAATTAACGTGGTATGACGCGGATCATTCGATAGTCAGAGCTCAACCTGCGCACAAAAGTGAACCAATCAAGGCTTACCCCATTAGCGCGTGAATTAAGGTAAACGATCGATATTATGATCTAATTTCTACTTGCAAAGTACCTAGATACTCCCTGGTCATTAACCATTTGACAGTTACCTACTACGTACCGTGTAGTATCATCCTCTAGTGGCTATACGTAAACAAGTATCTGTAGCGCATGTGGGCACTCCATATATGCTATCATGACAGACTTCAAGGATCTAGCTTAGTTGATGACTTAAATCACAAGCTCAGCATTCCAACCAGCTCCCATTCCAGCCAGTTGGTTCACCTACTGACCAGGACCATGATGATGGCTTGGCCGCCTTACCCGATGGGCTTGATGGCACGAACTGATCAGAGGTAAGGATGGCAACGCCGCAAAGCACCAGGGGAGGGGAGGGGGCTCCAGAAAGGGCTGCCGCTGTTGTCGCCAAAAGTCAAATCCTTTGCGGATGATGACCTGCGTCGTCCGCTGGGCGGGAGTTGAGCGCCTCTTTTTCCCTCTTCTCCCTTTCTGCTTGATGCGTTACCAGGAGCTTGGTTAGCATGGCTGAGCCTATCCGTTAATGGCGGCGGAAGCGCAAGATGGGAGCGAGGGGAGAGCAGGGG